>JAOTRQ010000020.1:915854-927507 GCA_028565875.1 Hoplisoma paleatum
TCTCTCTCTATATATATATATATATATATATATATATATATATATATATATATACGTATATATATTGATACGTGTGTATAAATACAGTAGGATCGGAAATATTCAACCCCCTCAACATTGCACTCAACACTTGTTTTATTATGATGCTCCCCCTACAGGCCCGGAGAAAGTGTCTCTGGCTACTGATAGAGCTGTTGATATAATTCCATGTAGTCACATGTCTGTTCTAAATTTTAATTTAGATCTACTATCAGTAAATCAGACCTGAACAAACGCAAAATAAGAGAAGCCGTTTTGCTTCTTCTGAGCGCCGAAATTTCTCAGTCGCACACTTAGGTCTACAAAGTCAATCAACTGAAAATGATTTTTATTGACATTCCAGTTTTGAACCGGACATTAATGCTTTTGTATTCCTTCTTTTGATGTTAAGTTTTTTTGGTAGCTAAGGTTAAATGTCACCAAAGAAACATTTTTAACCGTAGTGATTTTTTCAATCTCTTTAGATGCATGGACAAGCAGATGGGTGGAATCTAAACACAAATCTGACTACGGAAAGTTTGTGCTGTCAGCTGGCAAATTTTATGGTGATGTAGAGAAAGACAAAGGTACATTTATTTTTGCTTATTGAAATGTTTTGTCAATGATAATTCTGTTTTGATAATTCTGTTTTTGCACTGCATTCAAGCTAAATAATTGTACTAAAGTTAATAGTTCAGTATGTGAGTTATACCACCAAACTTTGCCTGGTGTCTAAGAGTGTCTCATTGCCTCTGCTTGCTGTTTAAGGCAACAGTTGTTGTTTGTTGATTCACGTAATATATACGAAATATTACTTTCTAATGACTTTACTTCTGGTAGATAAAACTAAGTGGCCTGTGACTGTTTGCTTGCCAGAGTTATGTTTGTAATAGTCTATGATTCTCATTAGAGCAAAAGAAAATTTACTATTCTGTATAATATATATATTTTTCATATTACTGTAATTTTACAGGTCTTCAGACCAGCCAGGACGCCCATTTTTATGCAATGTCATCCCGGTTTGAGGAATTCAGCAACAAGGACCAACCACTAGTCCTGCAATTTACAGTAAAACATGAGCAGAGCATAGATTGTGGGGGAGGCTACATCAAGCTATTTCCTGCAGATCTCAATCAAGAAGAAATGCATGGAGATTCAACATACAATATCATGTTTGGTAAGATAGTAATTCTTGTATTTCCTTTTGCAAATTGTAGAGTTAATTAAGCAAAACTAATGCATGCTTACTTTTTGGAATTGTTTAAGGTCCTGATATTTGTGGTCCTGGAACCAAAAAAGTTCACGTCATCTTTAATTATAAGGGCAAGAATCATTTGATCAACAAAGATATCAGGTGCAAGGTAAAGTCTGTTTAAAACTGGAGCAGTTTGTGCTTCTGTCTTTTTAATTGCAATATCAGATTGTTTATCCTTTGGGGGTTTTTCCCAATAGGATGATGAGTACTCCCATCTGTACACACTGATTGTTAATCCAGACAACACTTATGAGGTAAAGATTGACAATAAGAAAGTTGAGTCTGGATCTTTGGAGGAAGATTGGGATTTCCTGCCTGCAAAAAAGATCAAGGATCCCAATGCTAAGAAACCCGAGGACTGGGATGAAAGGGAAAAAATTGCTGATCCTGATGATAAAAAACCTGAGGTATTTTAAATGTTAAATATCATAACACACCAATTGCTTTAGTTAGAATCTGGTCGTATAATACCAGTTGAACACACTTTCACATTCAGTGGATTTTCTTGATTCTATTTTCTTTTTACATTGTACACATTTCCAAGCTAAGAAAGAAAATTATGGTCATCTATATTAATTTACATCGTCAAATATTTTACAAATCAATTCTGGAACAACCATTGAAAGAGAACGTGTATCTAAACTTGTGACTAGTGATGAAGATTATCTTGACTCAGAAGCTCAGGTGGTGCAGGATCGTATTAGATTTTCTCACTAAGAGATCTGGGTTCATGTGCTATGTGATATTGTGTGGCATTGGCCGGCCAACAAAATATAAATGATTGGCTACGCAGAGGAAAGTGTGGATGACTGAGGCATCAAAATGGGCTGATCAGTGTCAATTCCTATCACAAGAATGCATAGACTAATCCAAATTATGGGTTTCTAATGCCAAGATTAACACAGCGTTGATGTCCCGTCACAAACAAGTGAACACAATAATTAACATGTGAATCACATCATTACTGCAATGTCAAGTTTCAGTTGTTATGTCTTTATTATGAAATTTAGAAACTTATTTTTGTGGATTGCTTCAGGCCTGGGACAATCCTGAAAACATTCCTGACCCAGATGCTAAGAAGCCTGATGACTGGGATGAGGAGATGGATGGAGAATGGGAGCCTCCCATGGTTGCCAACCCTGAATACAAGGTAAAGCACAGTTAATTGCACATCATAAAGGAAAAAATCAGACTATGTAACCAACACAAACGAATAATCTCTTGAAACAATAATATATAATTGGTAGCTACCCTAAATAGCCAAGTAAATGTTTTATATAGTTACACTTTTTCTTTTAATCTCCCCAACAAATATTAACGAGTTTTTTTTAATTCTTGATTATTTGAATTTTTCACAAATATATCTAAATTATTACATAATGTATGTGCTTTACTTGCAAAACAGTAGCACCAGACACATTTAGAGAATGCTTTTACTGATTATGTTTAAAAACTTTTTATAGGGTGAGTGGAAACCAAAACAGATAGACAATCCTGCTTACAAGGGGAAATGGGTGCATCCGGAAATTGATAACCCTGAATACACACCCGATTCTGAGATTTACAGATATTCCAGCAATGGTGTGATTGGACTGGACTTATGGCAGGTATAGATCCTTTCAACTTCCTTTTACTGTAACATAACCCAGAACATAATTGTGGTGTTAAAATGCTATATTCTATTTTTGTATTGTTTACTGATTATTGTTGATCATTTTTTTAATTACAGGTCAAATCTGGCACCATTTTTGATAACTTTCTTATCACTAATGACCCAAAATTGGCTGAGGACATTGGCAATGACACTTGGGGTGCGACAAAGGTATATTCAGTATTCTGACTGGTTACTACAATTTCCATTATAATAATTATTATTAATATTCAATTTGCAGTATTATTATGTCATTGATGTGATGGCGAATTGAAATTCTGTAAATGTTGTCACGATAACTTAGCTTGCAACATTATGTACCCACTTAGTACACCTTAGGCTCATTAACTAGTGTACTGTCTACTAGTTTATGACTACTACAATTATTACTTCTACTACAATTGATCCGTTTTTTTCCATAAACAGGATGCTGAAAAAAAGATGAAAGACAGTCAGGATGAGGAAGAAAGAAAAAATCAAGAGGAGGAGGACAAGACACACAAAGATGACTCAAAGGAGGATGTAGAAGAAGAAGAAAAAGAGGAGGAAGATGAAGAGGAAGATGAGGAAGAAGAGGAGGATGAGGGGGAAGATGATGAAGAAACAGACTCTAATCTTAAGGATGAGTTGTAATTATAGAATAGAGACCTTGCCTTGCCTCTTGCTCTGCTGTGTGGGGGGGAATATTGGAGTAAGTTGGACAAATCTTTGTCTGTTAGATCATCTGAAAACATATTTATTGCGCTACATCCTTTTTCATTATTCATCAGACTTCATCAGCATTTTCCAGACTTCCATGAACTCCTATCCGGCAAGTCGTGTTCAGAAGAACTGATTTAATGAAATTGTTCTACTGTAAAATTGTGGATTCACTAACCCAGCTTGATTTTGGTCATTATGTGACGTTATAACAGTTGCAAGTTAAGAAATAAATTAAGGACCGGAAAGAACTCACCGACTATAAGCATCATTTTATTGAGCTGTTATGTATGATGTCTTTTTATACTGGAGTCACCATTTCACAGCTAAATCTTGGTTTCATATTGATGTTTTGAAGCCAAAAGGGCGTCTTCTATCAGATGATGTGTTTCTTGTATGTCTGTTCTTCACAACATTCATTTTTCCTTTTGGGTTTGTGTACAGTTTTGTAAATTATCTTCTGTACCTTAAACAGTATTATAATCTTGCAAATAGCAGAAGGTTTAACATTTGAATTGTGAATTCATTAGTAAATTAACCTTTACCCAATTGTGTTTTGCATTTGTGTATGTGTTCAAGTACGGGAATGTTCAGTACATAAAGAGTACTATAAATACAATATGTATGTTGGTTAATTGTTATAATAACACCAATTACTGCTCACCTCATCCTGTGTCAAGTATTTATTAAAAGAAAGAAGCACTGGTGCATTAGCAAGTGAAAAACTCTACACAATGGATTACATTGTTATTTACGGTATATTCAACTTATTGTCTACGGTATGTCAAACTTGAATGCATATACAAAGTAACAGCGTTTAATTGAGGTGGCACGGATGTCACTAGCACAGTCACCACACAGCGATAAGTACAGGGTTCTTTTTGTGTGGAGTTTGCATGTTTTCCAAGTAACTGTGTGGATTTACTCAAGCTGCTTCGGTTTCTTTCCACAGTCCAAAAACATGCAAGTAAGATTGGAGGGGCAAAATTATCTGCTGCAAGTGGTGGATTACAAGGTTCAGGCACATATGTACCTTTTTCATGTCGCTCAAAGTATTTCAAAAGCTTTGCTAGGATGCGTTAATCAACATTTACTAACTGTAGCTAAAAAGGTGGTGGATCATAGCTGACCATACCCAATGTATTGCCCTAGTTTTATTATTATTATTATATTAAAAGTAATTACCACCATCCCATTTTGTGGTACCCTTTGAAGGCCATGAGCATTTGCCTATATATGTGTGTATGTATAGATACTTTTATACATGTAGCAGGTGCAAAGTTATCAATTTAATCAAATCAATTTAAGATTGAATGATACGTGGGCTAATGTGAACAATTGTAGAAATAAACAATGTGTATGCGTGAATGCAATAACTGAAGTTCAGTCCAGTTGAAAGGTGATCCAGTTCCAGTTTTTGTCTGGGTCTGTACTACTGACTCCACATCGCCTATCACAGCGCGCAGCGATGGACTAGTGGGAACAGAAACATTATGGCTGCCAGTCTTTCCTTGACTCAGGTAATCATGGTTTTAAAACTCAATTCATCATGTTTTCTGTCAGTTGTTTTTATTTTTATGAGTTTGTGTTGAAACCTTTGAGTGTACGTGAAGTGTAAAGTTAAATGCGATCTTGTTTTATGTTGTTTTAAGTTGTTTACAGGGGCTGCTTAAGGAAAAGTTTCTAGCTTTAGCCTGGTCTAATCTTAGGCACTGCGAAAAGGGCGTTGCTAGTTTGTGTCACTTTTCAAACGGACTACAAGTTTTGGTTGTTTCGGTAAACGCGAAGATAAGCGTTTAATTCATTCTTGCTGTTTTTGATTAAAATATGTTTATGTCGAAATGTATGAAACCGGGACTGAACATGTGAGGAGGTTTTGTGTTAAGTGAAGTGTGAAACGTTAGCGGGAGCAGTTTGGTTTTTGGTTTACAAAACTGCGAGACTAGCAAACTAACAATATGAAGAAACGCCTTTAAAAACGAGACGTTTTCAAACCTGAACACTGTACATGTTGTACCAGTGTTGTTCGTTGTATCCAAACAGCACTACAAGTGTCGTTGTAATTGTTTTAAAGCCGGTTTCTGAGTACAAGATTCAGGAGGAAGTGCTGTTGTCTTTCTTTTAGCTTCTTAGCTTTAGTCTTATAACTTAATATCGAATAATATAAATATCATTTAATTGTGTACATCAATCATATGTTTAGCAGCTACATCGTGTTCATTTGTTTGTCATAAGTCACTAGTATAAATTTTATTTTGTATTAAAACCTCTAACAACTTTTGATATTATTTTTCAATTGAGTCTTGCTAGCCGAGTCTCAAACCGTGTTTAACTGTACTTATTAGTGTGCACTTCTACTTCTAGTGTTCTCGAACCTTGTATAATAGATTTACTTGTGCCCTGTCTACACTTCTGCTAATTTCATACCAATATAGAGGTTTGAATTTATTTTGTGAGTGTGGGAAGTAAAAGGTTTATATGTCCTTGTTAGAGACATGTATTCCATAACAATCTGTAATCTTTTAAACTCAATCACTTTTGGAACATTTGGTCCTATTAGACTAGATGGGTTAATTACTGTAAGCTTAAGGGTATATTTGATTAAATTGCATGGCATGTGGTTACATGATATTTGGGTCTAATAGAATGCATACTTTTTAATCTAACTGTATAGTTTGATGGGACAGTAGAAGCCCCGTAAGTTGAGCTTTGGGTTTAAATCAAATCTCTGCCATGTACTTACTGCGGTGCTCGTGAGTTTGTATATTTTAGGATGCCCTTTAATGACTTTGTGCTCTGACCTTAACTTTCAAATGAGCCGGCGGATTATGCAGATAAATAAATTAGTATCTATGATGAATATAAAGCTTTTGTTCGGTTTCGGTTTTGGCCACATTTTAGTACGAAAACAGAATGGGTATTACACTAGGTAAACTTCGCATTCTTGCGAATGTTAACGATTGGTGGACGAACAGGCATATTTATCAATAGTGAATCTGGTTGATGTTCTTGTATATATGTATATAGTAAAGTCTGTGTATCTTTTTTAATGCAAGGTTACTAAAATTGATCATTCAATTTATAGTGAAGTCTCCATAAAGCCGTTAAGAATTGATGTGGGGCTTGATTTGGATCAATGAGTCATTTAACATGAATCGATGTTTGGTTTTAAACAGCAAAAGCAGAGGAGATTGAACAGGATTGCCGGAGTGATGGACAGGCACCCTGTACATTGCATTCTTGCTTTGCACCCATTGTTGGATGTTAATGTTTAAGTGATTTCTGGCTGTCTTTAACCATATTTTGTTGATCAAAAAGTATGTCAATTTATAATGAAAAGGTGCATTTGTTAGACCTGCTATGTAGTAAGGTTTAATCATTTTGAACACTGCTTCTATCAAGTTATTATCATAACTTTGGAGTTCTGTGTGTACAAGTAATTTTTTTTCTTGTTCAGTTTAAACAAATTTTTTTACCCCCAATTGAGCCCCTACTCTTTCGGACCAACCAGTTTAAATCATGCCAGTTAAAGTATTTCTTGTTAGATTCTGTAATTGCAATTAAGTTAAATATGGGCGCATAGCAACATTTGTTAAGAAACCATGATCATTTGAAATATATAGAAAACTCATTTATTTGCAAACATATAACACATTAAATGAGGAAGTTATGAAGAAAAATAAGCAATTTTTTACAACTAAGCTACTTTTCTTAAATGTAAACATTTAAAATTTACTTTGATTGTCCAGCTTGTGAATCCAACCCAGACCTTTCTTGAGGCGAAAGTGCTACTCACTCTGGCGCTATTAAATAAAAGCATTGTTTGCATAACCATATTCTAGAAAGTGCAGCTTATTCAGTGTTAAAATTGTTAAACTCTTTGCCAAATCTGACTACCAGAGATACTTTAGCATGCATGAGTAAACAGTAAAGGGGTGATGGAGCTGCTGGCCTGGAATTACCAGCTGGGATCCCGTTCAGATGTCATTCAGTGAGGGCCGTAGCTATAAAAACCAAGCAGATTTTTCCAGCTATTACACTGAAGTGATTTATTTAGCAGACAATAGTAGCAGTCAAGAACTTTTGTTCTCCTTTGTAAACGGGCTTCAGAGAGTCTAAAAAGAAGGTTTATCAGAACACTTGGTTCATCAGAAGACAGAAACAAAAAGTAGTAATTAGTTGTGAGTGAATGTTTGTTGCTTGAACTAATGACATCCCTGCTTGTTTTACATATTATTTTTTTTTTGTGAAATGATAGTCGTTAACTAAAGATAAACTGATTGCCCTCTTGATTGGTGCACTGTTTATGGCTTATATCTAAATCTATAATATTCCCATGTTAATGTTAATCTAGTACTGGTTCCTATTAAACAAATGACACTTTTTATGTGATGCTCGTACCACTAATTGTAAAGCTTAAAGCAAGGGTGGTTTGTGTTTTTTATTTGCATCTGAAAGATTTAAAAAGGACTGGAAGTAATAAAAAGTATCTTATTTAGGTAAAAAGCTAAAATAAGCAATGCCATTCCATGGGTAATTAATGCTTTTCTAAAGATGGACTTAACATATATTGTCAGAATAAATAATATTTACATAGAATCTTAGTTTGATGGATGCTCTGAAGAGCAATAGTAGACATTTAAGGGTTTGAGTGTTTTTCCAAACCCATGTGCCATTCTCTACTCGAAGTTTATGTAGCTTTGTTTTCTTCTCTGTATAAAATGTTCACCACAGTAAAGAACTGGTAGAAGGGTTGCCAGGTAAGTACTGTAAAATTAACATTATCGCACTGTTGCAGAAATAAATAATAAAATAGACTTTAGGAGCAAACAAACACAGTTTATTTTAATACTGCTTCTGGTTAACAATTAACTTTTTAAGAGGTGGTTAGTGGTTAGCATCACAGCAAGAAATCTCAGGTTTGATTCTGAGATAGACCCGGAGCTTTCTCTGTGTGTGCGTGTCCGTTTTCTTCGTGTCAGCATGGGTTTACTTCAGGTGCTTTGGCTTTTATCTACAGTCCAAAAACATGCAAGCAAAACATATTGAGGAAACAAAATGATCCATCACTGTGCTTGATGTGATTTGTGTGACTGTTTTCCGTAATGAGTTTCATCTAAAGTGTAAAACTTGAAAAGCTAAATGAATAAAGTGGGCAATTATATTTTAAAAAATGCACTTTTGACAAAGCCTTCAGCAGGACAAACCTAAAGTTGCTGTTTTTAAGCCTGACACCGATAAAATAAGATGCTACATTGTCTAAAAAGCATATATTTAGCAAACAATCAATAAAAGTTTAGCAAAGTATGAAAAGGCAAATTAATGTCTTTTTTTACTTTTTATTTTTACATAATTAATTGCAGGCTAAATTAACAAACATATAACAAACATATACAATTTGGTCAACTTTCATTTAACTCATAAAGAAATGTCCATTCCCAAATTCTAACACATCCCTAAAACGTTGAGAGAACAAAGCATTTATCACTTTGCACACACATTACTACTTGGTGTCTGTTACAATGTGGATACGGCTTCTGTACCAAATCACCATTAAGAGCACCCGTTTCAGTTCTTAACCCCTGTACTAATCAGTGGTTGCTCTGGTCCCAGGAGAAATACATCTAAAATAAAAGTTTACCAGACAGCATATCAAAATCTCTGGTTCCGGTTTGTCTTTTTGTTTGTCAAGCACTAAATAGTAGTCTGTATGTATAGATCCGTGATAATGTTGATAACTTTAACATTACTTGTTTTGGAAAAATGCAAACCAGCTCTAGCTCTCAATTAGCTAATCTCACTAGTGTGTACTCCAAAAAAATGTCCTAAATATTGTGTACATCTCTGATTAGAACTATGTTCGTGTTTAAACTGTAAAATGCTTAAATAGTCGAGCTGTCTACATTCACTTGACATTAGTTGATTTGTAGCACAAAGAACAAGAATCTTTTGGTTGTGTTACAGTAGCTTACTTTCAAACAAAACAATGGTGTAGCTGTTCAACGTCGTCTCAGTGTAGACTAGATGTAGAGGAAATCATTTTCTAAGAATGTAATGCTTTGTGTGATATTAATAATTATGTATAGTGTTTACTAAGTGTTGGATTATTATACAGAGTATTATTATACTAATATAAATTTTCAGCCATATTTATTAGGCTTTGCATAATTCATAATCAGATACAAATCTATCATTTACATGCACGCTACAAATATACCAGTCTAAAACAATGTTTATCTGTAGAGTACCAGTTGCTTGTTGGTGAGCATTTACACTGTTGGAGTTCTATTCTACATCCCAACAGCTAATTTATTGTTATTAAACTGTATTTTGTATTGTATTTAAAACATCTAGAGGTTTCTCAGGAAACAATTGGGAAATATTGATTGCGTAATCTAATCATTATCAGTGGTTCATAGTTTTACACTTTTATTTTTCAAAAAATGTTTTTTTAAAGCGCCAATAAGGAGTTTTTTTTTTTACCTAACAAGCCTTTTGTGCTTACAGCTTTCAAGTGGAAACCCTGTCTATGACCAGTACTATCGACAGGTAATCTCCCAAACCTTAAGAACTGTACTGTTCACAAATACATTTTGGTTCACCCAGTGCTTTGGAAATCAAAAGAAAAATACACTCCATGCAGTTCAGATATTATACATGCTCTTGTGTGTTTTTGGAGCTGCATCTACTTGAAATTGGATTTGTCTGTAATGTAGCATGTGTAATAAGATGCCTCCTTGAATAAATAATGAGCTTTGCTCATGCTGCGTCCCAAACCACCAAGAGTAATGAAAAAGCCCTTCCTTTTAGCGACTGTTTCACATGATACAGCTGCGTTTTCGATCTGAACTGATTTAGCACATGGGTGTGTCTTCTGGTACACCATAAACTAGTGAAAAATATGCAGCTGGTACACGTGTGTATCTATCTAATTGTGTTCTTTAAAAGATTACAATAGCAGAACAGACTTTGATTTCTGGCCCAGTGCAATCCCTAAATCATTACAAATATCATGTATGATTGTTTTCAAGCTTGTGTTTAGAAATGTTTTTTAATCATTTGATGTTTGGCACCTTGTTTGGTGGAGCCTGTTTATACCCAGGATAAGGTCAGAACTATTCTGTTAGCATTCAAGGTTGTTTGGATTAATGTTCTGGGTGTGCACCTCCACTCGCACACATATGTGGGACTTTCCTATGCACATATACAGTCTAAAATATGTGCAACGTGCAACTTGTTCCTTTAATTTGGTTTCATTTTCTTCTTCAGGTTGATCCATCTGGCAGTGGGCATGTAGCAGCTGCAGATGCAGCCTCATTCTTAAAAAGATCTGGCCTTTCAGACCTGGTCCTTGGCAAGGTAAAGGTTAATATAACTATGTTGTGATTTCGGACATCTTTATTGTTAATAAAATGCACATAAACATCATGGCTGCTTATGTACGATACACAGAGAAATCGTTTTGGCCTTGGTTTTGAATTGCTCCTTGAGGAGGGAGACCTTGCAGCTTACATTGCAGCTATTCTACCTGGAGGATCACACACAGTGCACATTTACTGCTTAGATGTTCGTTTTCCCGCCTTGTTGCTGACTAATGCTACCCAGTCCAAGATCATTTTGTGTATAGGTGACTGGCCAGTCATCAGCAAAGCTGAAATTAAATCGCACACAAGCTTGTACATTTGGTGATACATAGCAGGGAGAGACTGATTTGTGTTTTGCTATTTGTGGCTTCATAGTGCTTATGTGCTATAATCATCGAACGTAGAAAAATAATATCGAACTAAACTGCCAGTTTAGGATCGACGCTTTTCTGCACAGCCAGCAATTATGCAGTGTTTTAAAGCTAAGTTAGCGCAGTTATCTTATACCCATGGTGGAGAGTTTGGTAGGACGCGAAGTGAGCAACCTGCCTCCGGAGGACCTTAGGGAGAAAGAGCCCATACAGGTGTAGATAGTACATTTACATTTACATTTTCAGCATTTAGCAGACGCTCTTATCCAGAGCGACTTACAGAAGTGCTTCCCTA
>JAOTRQ010000020.1:962444-978891 GCA_028565875.1 Hoplisoma paleatum
CCCGTTGACTCCCAGCATTTCTCCCGAAAATCGGCTAAAACAGTGTTGTAAACATTTCTAGCATTTTTGCGATCATGTTTTATTCGATCTGCGGCAGCCCGGCATTAAAGGTAAAACTTCACCAATGTGGATCCCGGTCAAAATCCTTGGTTGTGGACAGCCCTAGTATTTTCACTGTATTGTTTGTATGTACATTTTTTTTGTATTAACTTAAATGCTGTTTCATAGTGAGAATGTGTTGCATTTTGTCTTCTCCCTAGTGCCAGAGAACAGTGAAAATGAGGGGGATGCTTTGTTGCACTTTACTGCCGAGTTCTCATCAAGGTGAGGCATAGAATATGCTCATTGGTGTTATTAGAAGAATAGACGAGCTTTGGTGAGACACAAAAAAACAAATTGAGGACATAGTTTCCAAATCCTTTTAATGCTTAGAGATAAGAGGTTATTGACAACAAATTTAATTCATAATATCCGACCACACTTGCACCATGTCTTTTTAATCTGTTACTTAATACTAAACTTGTCGTCTGATTGATAGTCATCAGTTACTGAGTCATTTAGTATTTTTCTATTATACTGTGTTTCTAAAGAGACACTGGTCAAAGTGATGCATGTTCTCTCTGTTAGCTGGTAGGATGACATTTTTGAAACCAGAATAAAGTTTCAAACTTTATTTTAAGGCTCCTTTAAAACCTTTCTATAAATGTTAATCAAGTATATTAAGATCGTTTGGTATTCTATAACATGTTATTGTGTTTGTGTTGATTTTGAATATAAGAGTGTGGTTAAAGAATTTTATTGTTTTTATTAGTATTTGATTAAAAACTTAATAAATCTATATTGTGTGGTAGGTATGGGGAATGCCATCCAGTCTTCTTCATCGGTTCTTTGGAGGCTGCATCTCAAGAAGCATTCTATGGTAAAGCCAGAGATGTGAGTACATCTAGTTTACTACTCATGAGTTCAGCATTTCCTGAGAAACCTATTTGAAATTGTATGAAGTTCATATTCTTTTTTTCTATCTATCTTTCTGTCTGTCTGTCTATCCATTGGAACTGGTATACTTTGAATAAACAATTGTTTAGGCTTATAAATAAGTCAACATTTTGCGTTTTACATTGCTTAAGCGATATGATCTAATTTAATGTTTTTCACCAGTTTAATAAAGATTAGATTTGTAACAATACCCATTATGCTTTAACCCATTATTCTATTCTGACATAAAATTACATTAAATAAATCCTTAGTAACACATAAATAACCACTGGCAAAAGAGGTCTGGCTTCCAGTTTGGACACGAATGAATGTATAAGAATAAAGTATTGATATTGGTGGACAGTGATAGCTTAATGATTAAGGAACTAGAGACCAGAAGGTTGATGCTTCAAGCCCCACTACCACAAAATTCTACTGAAAGTTGCTTTGGAAATAATAGATCATATATATATATGATATATATGATGAACTAATTTAATCTTGTGTAATGAGGAATTGTCATTCCCAGTGTGGGTTTAACTCGAATTGTATGTTAACAACCTAATTGAGCAAAATAGTGTGTGTTAAAAGTTTGCACCTTTTGTATAAAAATATACTTTTTGTTATTTATTCTATCAGCATGAGTTTGCGTCATGAGAACATGTTCAGACATGTCCAGGAAAATGCAAACATGTCTGGTAGAATACGAGGTGTGATACAGGCAGATGTGTTAATGTAAGTCGCCAGCGTGTTTAATTAAAGTCTTTAGAGCTACATTTTATTTTCTATTATTTGCTTCATTATTTTAAGTTTAGTTTAGTAATAGTGTGTTAACTTGCAATCTGGGTGTCCACAGAGCTCAAACCATGGCAACAGCATACACTATGGTTGTGTACTTTTTATAACACGCAGAACTAGGTTCCATATTATTTTTGAGTATATTTGTTTAACCTAACACAAGCATCTATATGCAAAACTGGACTGGTAAATAAGTCGAATCTTAATTTAGTTTATCATTTTGTTTGCTTTGCAAAGCGGGAATGATGTCCTTTAGTTGAGAATCAGCATGCCTATAAAACCCCATCTATCTGCGGAATACACACAGAGATTATTTTGATGTACCATATATACCTTTCCTATAGTATGCCATAATCAGTGTTTAAAAAATATGAACCACCGATTGCTGTGAATTGCATTGTTTATTAAAAATGTAATCAATAATTCTCCTTTTTTAGTCTTTTATGAGAATCCCTACACCGGGGACATATGGCGCATTCTTCCAAGGTGTATAAGCACAGCTTCATGTTTGATTGACAGTGCGTCGCTTTAATTCCCTATTAAAATTTGCCTGTTTCCCTTTTGAACAGATGAAGCTTTATTTATAGCGGCTCAGTGCTGCTTTCCTGGCTGAATCTCGGAAGGAGGCTTGTATCAACTGACAGCTTGTGTGGATTACAGTTTTATTAGACAGGGAGGAAGCAGCAAGATGTTAGGGGGTTTCGGAGCACAAGGGGAAGGCTAGACTGGCGCATTGCCTGCTACCCAGATGAACTCCACTTCTCATTTCAGTACCATCAATATGGGTTCTGCTTCCTCTGTGGAAACTGTAAACAGTATCACTGAAATCAGAGCAGACAAGAAGAAACACTACCCTGACCCCGAATTAGTGTTTATCATAATTTGATATTTTTGGATATATTTTTTTAAATAACATTACACTGAAGACAAATTCTTTTTTTGTGTCTTCATAATACAAATTCTGAAGCCAGTTTCCTTTTGCTATTTCTCCTGAATAAAATAATGAATGCTTTTTATTTCTGGGGTCGAGAAATCAATGTATTTCCACTAGTCAACTCTGGACACTATTGTATCGCTTGCAATGAAACAGTACAGACAATTGCAAAGAAAACAACTTGAGTGAAAAACTCCAGGCTCTCCCTCTCAGATATGAAACTCTATATTACTACTACTCCCTATATTCAAAATATGTAGCAAAAAGAGAACAAACTCAATCAAATCTACTCCAACGTCTAGATAAGATCTAAATCATTAACTAGGAGGAAGAGTAACAAAGTGGCATTAATATATATGCTTAAAATATAAAAATATCAAAGACTTTCTCAAAGACAGCCTCAGATGTAAACATCTTTAATAATACCAATGCAACGAGTTTGAAGAACTTGAAAATTCATTACTTTTTTGTATTAACTGTCAATGAATAAAGAACACATAACAAACCTCATATGCCAATGACCTATCTTGCCTTAAAAATGGCAAATGATAATGAAAAAAGGAAGGAATTAAATAAATAACTACAAATCTTGGGTAGGTACAAACTAAGCAAAAATGCTGTTCCACATTTTGGGTTCAGAATTTATGAAGATAATTTATCTTTAATGATTACTTGTTTCAAATCATGCCCCATAAGCTTTACGATTCTTTCTTTGTCATTACATCCCTACTTAATCTATAAGTGTGGATCTATAACTGTGTTAGACATTAATTTTTTATCATGTAAACCAAAGTGTAAAATTTGTCAAACATCTAAATAGATGAAGAATTCTCATTGGTAAATGTTTTAGCCGTTTAAGTTTCTCTTCTGGCCTGACGGTCTTTGATCCTTGGATTTCTTCTCTCATCTATCTCCCCAATGACTAGTAATACTTTTCACCCCAGCCCCCCTCGATAATAGACCATGTTCTCTGCCGATTGCTCATTAAACGGATAGATTTTGCGTGTGGGTGTCCTCATCTAGGTCCCAAGGGCCAGCAAAGCTAATCACTAAGTAAAACACTACATTTGATGAAGTGTTTCTGAAGAGGCTGAGATGCACCAAATTCGGCTTTAATGAAAACGCAGAGGGCCCTTGAGTTCAGCCTCGAGGATCAGTGGTAAGACTCTCCTGTCAGGCCACCCATCAGCAGGCAGGCTCTCGACTCAAATCCACTTTAGATTCAGCTAATCACAGTAACCCCGCTCTTGCTCGCACAAAGACTAACATCAAAATTCATTGCTCCTCACACGCCTCAATCATGCATATGTTAGGTTGCGATTCCGTCCTCACGGCTCGAGAAGGGCTGGATCAAATAGAAGAAAGAAATTCTTCTGAAAGAAGAATCTCAACCTTGTTTGATGGCCGGAATGATTAAAAGCACAACAGTTGCATGACTGGAAGTGATTGTACTAGTTCCACTGCATTTTCAAGTTCTCTCAATGTTATAAGTAGGTTTCAAATAAACATTTTAAATACATGGTTATTGTTTCACTTGTTTCAACCGGCATTGTTAAATATAGATCTGAACAGATTCAGTATCAGGTCATCAAGTTACGTCTATTAAGTCATTTTGAGCTCACATTTGTGTTGGAGCTGGAAGAAAGTTGAACCTAAAAATTGTTAATCCATGATTGACACTCTTTGAAAATGAAGAATAGGTTCTCTGGTTGCACACTACCTCCCCCTCCTCAATCAATAAGATCAGCGTTTGAATCTCAGCTGCGCTATATCGTCGGGCAATTGTCTACACAGACGTTGTTGGAGTGTCTGGAGTCCAGGGCATTCCTGCCTTGCGCCCAGTGTTTTTCATTAAAAATCTCAGACCTGTTGCAACCCTCACCAGGGAATAACAGTTGATGAAAAGATTCCGAGTTAATTCTAACAGATTTGCATCACAAATGCGGCAATTTAGTGGATCGTTATTAGGTTGCAGGAATTGTCAGTTTTTTTGGTTTTTGTTTTATAAGTGAATTTGAGCGCTTGTTTGTGTTCTCGTAAACTGCAATTTACAACAAATCACAAAACTGATATCATGGAAAATACTGAAAATAAATCACATGTGACTCTTATTTCTTTAGTTTTGCATTGCTTGGCAAAGGTTTGATGAAATAATCTCTCACTCATGAGGTTATATCAACTGATGAGCGGCGGGTTCTTGATGCAATGTCGTCTCCGGGATAAAAATAATCTGCATTTAACTATTGCTTGGACCCTTGGTCTTTAGGCACCACAATTCCTCCCGATTCCATTAACCTTTTAATAATATTGTGCACCATAGAGGGAGAACTATGCAAATTCCGTTCAGTCTTTCCCACACATTTGTTGACAGATTAAAAATCCTCTGGCCATCGTTGCTCCTCAGAGAGTCAACCGGTCCTGAATGTGGCTGTTTGGGATCATAATATTTATTTATTTTTTAGCTAATGCCGTCTTAATTTGTCTTGGTTTCAACTTTCTGGGAATATGTTGTAGATCTGAAACGAGGGGTTCAAACACTCTGCATTCAAATAAAAGTCAAAGTACATGTAAGCAACACTACGTTTTTATTCATGTGCATTTTTCATATCATTTTAATTTTTAAAGGTGGTTAGAAAACTGGGCTTGTTATCGGAAGGTTGTCGCTTCCATTCCAAGCACCATGATTTAAGTGCAAGACACTTTATTCCTTAACTGCTCCTCAGGCTGCATGTCTAGGGCTGCCTATCGTGTTGGCATGTGTGCTTACTGCTACCGCCTAGTGTGTATAAATGTGTGTTTAACTGCAGGATTGGGTTAAATCCGGAGGATTCCTTTCTGTGTGCGTAAAACGCACAGAAGTGAAAATAGTGACAGCATTTAAACAGTGACTTTGTTTGAATGCTAATATAAATTAGCAAATTAAAAGATTGTTGTCTATTAATAATGACTTCCGAGTGTCCAAGCAAGAATTATTGTTAAGCTGATGCATTGCACTACTATGAATTCCATCTGTTAAAGTAATTGATCAGAATGTGCGTTCTTTCTGGTGCGAGGTCATGAGATTTAGTAATATGAGCTCCTCATTTCCAACTGTTTGCTTTTCTACCGGCTGCAGAGACCGATCACTTTCCCCCAGTGTCTTCTCTTCTTTTCTTCTATGCCAACTGTAATTAAAAACGTCCCGACTTTTACTCTGTCTGCTGGACATTAAAATAGATGATTGTCAAATGACGATTTCTGTATGTGTCCACAAACAAATCTTATAGGTATTGGTTACAAGAACTCCGTTTTAAATTCATTATTCATGACGAGTATACGCTTGATAACTTTTCTAGACTCATATGAGATTTGGACAGTTTGCATTACGTAAGACAATTTGCAGCTGGATTTGGCTGTGTGGTTTTTTGTTTTTTTTACCGGTGTTCTGGTTTTCTCCAACATGTAAAAAACATGTAATTTAATTGGGAAAGCAGAATTTTCTCCTGTTCTTTGCTTGGTTAAATAAAGATGTTTGATATCTGAGTATGAGCTGGGCAATTTACATTATTCATTTCACCAGTAACTCATTCTGTGCAGTGAATCACACATTTACACGTGTTAGTGAACACACACTAGGGAGCAGTAGTGAGCACACGTGCTCTGTGTCATAGGCAGCCTAAGCCCTTTTCAAGAGCACTTTACGTGTGACCTTTCAATCACACGTGCAGTTTTCTAACCGCCAAGGACGACTGTTAGGAACGACTGTTCCTAATTTTTTCATCTAATTTTGGCGACTGCCGTTAGGGATCGCTCTAGCAGTTCATGCTCTGCATTATTGATTTTGCATAGTTTTTACATCAAATGCCCATCCATGCACCTCTTGCCCTATTTATCGGGGCTTTGACCTTCAATGGTTTGGTACCCAGATGACAATTCATTGTCTCCAGTTGACCTGGATATTTTTGGACTGTGAGAGAACCCCTCCAAGGCTAGAACAGGCTGCACAGAAAAGACCTGGGGAACTTCGAACTTCGTACATTATTGCCGTGAGGTGACCGTTCTACCCACTTAGCCACCATGCAGACTGGGTAAATAATAAATTAAATTTAGCTAATAAAAAGTCATTAAATGAATAATTATGTGCTGCTGCTGAAGTTTTCTTCTTACATCCAAATCAAAACAACCTGGAACTTGTCTTATGGTTTTTCATTGCAGCTTTTGCGCAATACTCAGGATCATATGACCCACTACTTGTTTGCAGTAGGTGTTAAATTCTTATAAAAAACATAATGTTCCTTGTATGTTTAATGTTTGGCCACTCAGCTTTTTTTAAAAATCGAACTCTAGTACACACTTACATGTTTTTGATCTGGGAAAGTTAGCTGGTACATCGCCGTTATAAAAGAATTCGTTCTCATATTGCATATAATGACAAGCCGTGTCTGAGGGACAAAGCATCCCGGTAGAGAATTTTTTTCCGTTGTTTTGTTATCGATTTAATCCGCAAAACAACCGCTGGCAGTTTTGAACGGCCGCTTTTAACAGGCCTGGGAAGTAAACGCTATCAGCCGGCAGCTGTGTGTGAACACCAGGCTTCTCTCGCTCACAAGACAGATCGTTTTTCTTCCTTTTTTCCCCTCTCCTCCCTTTTTTCCAACCCTCTCCCCCCCTTTTATTTTAGCTCGTCCAGCCCCACGATTCACTCCGTCCTGAACAGGTGTGTAGAAGTCAGGATTCGGACGAGAGCTCTTGGGTCACTTTCTAGTCCTGAACAGACCTGCTAATTTTGACTCAGCCTTGATTTCTGCGGGCTAGGAAAAGTCTTACAAAAGATGAGCTCGGATCAGGAGACTCGACAATGTGATGAAAGTGGAAAGGAGGGACCGGACGTAATTGGGGGGCGTGAAATGAGGGGAACAAGCTAAAGACTGTTATTATAGAGAATGCCTTCTCTCGCTCCTCTGTGGAAATCTTAGAAGCCTCAATAGTTTCAAACGTCTTCGTAGCACAAGGTGAACATTCTCTCACACTCGGTACCTGCCTGTAATCTCTTTATAACCGGAGCAAAGTGTTGTAAAGCAGCTGTTAGTACGTGTAAAGAATACAATTCTTTATTTACATTGCATTTAGCCGACGCTTTTATCCAAAGCGACTTACAATGACTTATTTAGTCATTCATAGAGACCTTATTTGGCAGCTTAAGTATTATTACAAATGTTATTATAAAAGAAAATAAAGTTTAAATATAGTGATCAAGACGAGAGATTAATCTAGAGTAGGGGTCACCAACGAGGTGCCCGCGTGCACCAGGTCGCCCGAAAGGACCTCATAAGTCGCCCGCGGACCTGTTCTAAAAATAGCTGCATATTTTGCATATTGATATTTATTTGTTTCCTACCTTGTTAAATTATTGTTGAAAATGATTGTGAGAAATCATTTACATGATCAGCATCTTTACATAGATGATCAATAATTATTAATAGTAACATGTAATTAATGGTTATAAATTTGTGAACTGGTAACCCTTCACATTAGTTGGTACCCAAAAAGTAGCCCTCAGTTTCAAAAAGGTTGGTGACCCCTGATCTAGAGTCTTTACCATAGCCTAGTGGTTAAGGCATGTGAACCAGTAATCCAAAGGTTGTTGTTTCAAATCCTAACACTTCCAGGTTGTAACTGTTGCAGCCATTGAGCATGGCTCTTATCCCTCAATTGCTCAATCTGTATATCGTAACAATAAAGTTGGGGTGGCACTGTGGCTTAGTAGTTAGAACTTTCGCCTCAGTGCGAGACATCCTGGGTTTGATAGACCCAGGACTTTCTCGGTTGAGTTGTGCTTGTTCTTCCCTGGTCTGCGTGCTCCAGTTTTCAAAAACACAGTTCGAAAACATGCAGATAAGGTAAACTGAAGATACTAAATTGTCCATGACAGTGTTTTATGTGACTTGTGTACGGATTAATCTTGACTTCTTGATGTTTCCTGTCATGAATATGACATATAAAGATGTTTAAAAATGATGTTAAATAAATAAATATTGTAAGCAGCTTTGGATAAAGGTGTCTGCTAAATACTAAAAATGTAAATATGTCAGTTTTTCAATTTTTATACTGTGTCAAATCATAAGGTTTATTGGTTACATACTTATTCATACATGGTACAGTCGTGTGTGTGTGTGTGTGTGTGTGTGTGTGTGTGTGTGTGTGTGTGTGTGTGTGTATTTGGGTACACGTGTGTATTTAAAAACCAACCTTTTCTCTGTCCAGGCTGAATTTGCTTGTCCACCCAGCATGAGTGTTTAATCTTTTCAGGGTGTTGAATTGAAGACGTGAAAGAGGCCCGAGTTTTCTCTCACTAGGAGCCATGCTGCTTATTCTAAAGCACTAATCGCTGTGCAAACACAGCAGCACTCCTCAAGCCCTCGCACCATACACACCACTGTATAGTCCAACTTTCTCTTCTCCATTCAGTCCTTCTGGTTCTTTAGCTGGACCTCCTTTCCACGCTGGGCCACTCTGAAATCCCTCCGTCGGGTCTGAGAGAAAACGTCAGGGGGTCAGTAAGAAAAAATCAACGGGTGTTTTGTAATTCGCTGCGTTTTCCATCCCTGCATCGTCCCGGGAAACCTTTCATGTTGGAGACGGTGTTTGTTTTTTAATTAGTTGTTCGGTCTTGCGTGATGGTGTAAACATATGCGGATTTTCGTCGTCTGTCAATATTATGCGCGCCACTCCTCACCAACCTGTACTGTCGAGAAAGGGCACTGGCATTTGATGCAAGACAAATAAAGTGATTTGTTCGCTTTTTGGTTTCTCGCCGACACCCTCGGAGAAAGTTTTTATTTGCTCCATGTTGATTTGATTTGGTTTAGATATTAGCTTGACTCCTGGATTGGCCTTTACTTGTGCTGCTGGGGGTGCCAGTGTGTGCACATGGATGCTGGTGCGACAATGCAGTGTTTATCGGAACCATATCATAAGAGAAAGACCGCAAGCCATTGTAGCCATGGCCTGGCGGTTAGGGAACTGGGCTCGTGATCAGAAGGTTGCCTGTTCGATTGTGAGCATCTACAGGTCATTGCTGAATTGTTCTTGAGCAATGTCCTTAATCCATAACTGCTCCCCGGGCACCATGGCTAGGCCTGCCCACCACGCCAAGGGGGGGGGGGATTGTTTCCTCTCTGACTTTTTAGGGGGAAACTTTTTGTAACCATGGTTGACCAATTAAAGTTATCATACAGCATTTTAAACCCAATCCTCATAGTCCAGTTTAGTTAAAATCCTCCCATATTACCACTTTTCTGTATCAGTTATGTGGGCTAACAATAAACAAATTCAGTGTAAGTGTTTATGACTTCTCTCATTGTCATGGCTTCTAAATTTTTTTAAACTCTTTACTACAATCTCCAGGTCATCATGTTTATCCTTCAAGGAGTATCTGTAGTTTCGTAGACATTCCAGCTCCAGGATTAGAATCATTCTTAATAAAAATGCTCATTGTGATTCAAAGTTATGTGTGCACTTAAATTGCTGTATATTAATATTAGCTATGGAAGTACACTTGTGTTTAAACAATGGGTAGGAGTGAGAAAGTTCATTGCTGTAGATTTTAGCTGATCGATAATAAACAGTTGTCGGTTCAAGCCTTGCTACCATTAAGTTGCCACTGTTGGGCCTGTGATCAAGGCTCTTAACCCTTAATTGTTCCAAATGCTCTTATAGTGTAATTGTAAATTGATTTGAATAAAGATGTCTGCTCAATACTGAAAATTTAAGTGTTAATAAGTTTTGGTGGAGGGGCTTTGCCGAGGCTCTGCGGCAGGGGTTCACGGTGACGGGAACACTGCATCGTGACTGCATGCTGAAGTATTAATCAGCCTTTAGGCTGTGCCCGAGTGGGAGAGGTCAAACGGTTCTCACTGCTACTCTGCAGGTATGACCTCTGCTGTTTGGTTAAGGATTCACTAAACCTGATGGGGTGTTTGTGGAGTTTATAGTGTGACCCTACGTGAGAAACATTGGGAGGTGAAATTGAAGGGGGCTGTTTGATAGTCTCTGATCTTGGTAGACAAAGACAGGTTCAAGGGGCGAATAGATTCCATCCACATACTGTGGCATTGTGATAAGTACATTTCAAGTCAGTGTGTAAATGTATTAAATGATACATTTAAATAGTTTTTTTGTTTGTTTTTCAGAGAAAGCTGCTGGCGATCTATCTCCACAACGATGACAGTGTTCTTAGCAACGTCTTCTGTTCCCAGATGATGTGTGCAGACTCTATAGTCTCATATCTCAGCCTGAATTTTATCACGTGGGCCTGGGATGTCACTAAAGAAGCTAACAAAGCCAGGTAACACACATCCACACACTCGCTATCACTAGGAAGCATCGGAAACATTTTCACACTCAAAATGGATGATCTCTTAATGAGAGATTTACGCTCTCCACCCTCCCCCCTCTCTCCTATCTTTCCTTAGTGGATGCTTAACAAAAGCATTTGTGTTTACTCTTTGAGGCTCCAACAGGGCAATCTGCACTAATCTGCCCCAATAAAGGGTCAGTTTTCCTCCTAGCTCTAATTCAGTCTTCTGTCGACTATGTCTTCATTTTGCAAAGGGTTGATTGTTTGTTGTTTTTAATAGTTTTTTTTTTAATCGTAGAATAAATATTTGTAATAAATAATTGTCCACATTTTTTCTCAGACTGAACATAAAATATTATCTGGGTAAACAGTGGTCAAATCTGTATCACAATCAACCTGCTACCAACATATTTTATTTCTATCCATCCATTATCTAGTGTTATTAGCGCTTAATCCTTTACAGGGCCACAGTGGGACACACACTGGTAGAATATACTCGACACCTGAATAGGTCGCCAGTCTGTTGCTCGGTACAGAGACAAACACCCACATTCACGACATTTTCAGTAACTCCTATTAAACTGATCAGTAAAGGAAACCCTGAGGAAACCCATGCAGACACAGGGAGAACATGCAAACTCTACACAGAAAGCACTGGTTACCTTACCCACGAATCAATTCTTGGATTTCTTGCAGTGTGGTGAAAGTGCTAACCACTAAGCCACTGTGTGGCCCTATATTTGATTTGGCACCGTCTTTTTGTGCTGGATGCCCTTTCTACTGTGACCTTTCTACCGACCCAGACTTGGAATCATTACAAAGGGTGCACTGATATTTCTCACCAGTTGTTGGGTTCCTTAACCACAATGCACCATCTTGTTGATTCTACGATCGATTGGTGGCATGTCCATGGTATCTGTGATTGGTTTCTAGCGGCTTCTGTCCTGCAACGACGACGACTAAAAAATAAATTTGCTGCATGCATTACACATGAAAAACACATTTTGTACTAGTTAAATTTTGGGGTGTATAATTAATAGCTCCCGGTCATGACTAATCCATGCATACTGGCTTTCTAAACTGCTGAAAGAAATATACTGTCATGTTTTATTTAGCATAGTTATTTACAATATCTTTTAAATTAATTAAGGAAATGAAATATTAATAGGGAACAAGATTTATTTAGAATCTTTTCACTTAATAAGTTATTAGTGCTAAGATGAGTTATGGTCTAATAAATGGTTAAATAATCTCTAAATGATAATTTTTTGAAACCATATAGAGGAAACTGTTTAATCTTTTTTTATTTTTTGGGAAATAAAATGAATTACTTCATTACTTTTATTTCAAGATTAAAATAATTGGTTTTCATTCTTTGTGGTGTCATTCCTAAGTGCTTTGGCAATCATTGCATGTTCTAAGAGTTCTCGGGACAATTCTCATCCTCTAAAGCCAGAGAAAACACACCAGACTTTCTTCTAAAATTTCCAATACAAAAATTAAACAATCCAACATTAATCAAGCATTTATATCAAGCTGTGAGAGAGCCTGGTCAGGCAGCAGATGGACACTTGATTTGTCCCAGCAGGCTTTGCTTATGGGGTGGACCTGGGCTTTTCCTTCCACAAGGCTTCACCCCAAAAGGCCTCCTCCAGGAGCAAGCTGCCCTCGAAAGGCAGCCAGTGACCCCGCTCCTGCTGGAGCTTTTTAGCCGGGCCCCTACCTCCATTCCTCCAGCTCTCCCCTAGTGCTTTTTGCCCCAGCTGGGCCTTTCTACCACAGATTAAAGGCGGACAACATCTGGGGCTATTCACGAAGAGAACGGTGGCTTACACTCACACACGTCTATGTGGTTTTTGTGTCCACACGCACACATACTTGGACATTCTCACAATTTAGAGTTAAGTCTGGCTGGTCAGTGATTGGCAGTGTACACTGTCTTTGGCAATGTAGTGAGGTTAAAATTTTCCCTCTCGTTCTTTTCTTTATCTGCCAATAAGGGCAGTAGGTCTTAAATTTCCCACATGGGGATCAATAAAGGAATCCTGTCTCAGATATATAAAGCTCTAGAAAAAAGGTTTAATGAGTTTGTGTTAAGAATTAGCAGTTGTTTTGTTTTATCGACTAGACTTATAGACTAGAATGAGAGTTTAAAATGCAATGCAACACCGATCGTTTCATATCCTTATATTGTTAATAAACAAATAAAAGTGTCCTTTTCCCAGAGCTGTATATTTGCATTATTCATTTATTTTGAAACTGTTACTTGATTAGCCGGTTTATGATTAGCTCATTTTACTTAGTAATTTTCCTTTGTAACTTTGAACAGGTATGAATCCAGGCCACAACTGTCATTCAAACAAGGATGTGAGTGTGTGAGAGAGGTCGTAGATGTCAGTCCGATTATTAAGTCATGCATGATGAGATGTTTTAAATGCCAGGTGTTGCTAGTGTGGAAAAGAACAAGCCTCAGGAGCTCTTAAAACTCTTAACACACTCACATAGTTTGTCCTGATGTTATGAAACCATACTGCCAGGTGTAGCCTTGGGTGGGGTGCAGGTAAATACTGCAAGTGCATTTTTACTTCATGCCAGACTATAAAATCCGTAATGTAACGCTCGAGTTATTTGCGCTAGATGCCGCATTTGACACACCTGACTTGCACATTTTTAAAAAGGATTCTGTGATGTGAATCATGCCAGTTTATTCATCATGATTAAACACATGCTACTTTATTTAGTTTCCTAAACACCAAAGTTTGATATATTCTCGGCTCCCCCTTTTTAGGGGTAACCACAGCAGATTAAATTTGCATTATGCTGGATTTTTTTTTTTTACTGATGCTACTCTTCTAGGATTGCACCCAGCCAAACGGCACTGGAGCTCTCAAAGATGTTGGGCTAGTGGAAAATCTTACCACTGCGATACACATTCTTTATAATTGGAATAGTGATAAATACATTTACAACCTAGAGATTGCTGAACTTTTTAGCTATTTAACAATCGTTAAATACACATATCGTTATGATTACCTCACAAATACAGTTAGAACCTAGTTAAAGCTTCAACCAGATAGATGGCGATAGATATATAGATGGATTTAGACAGACTGAGACAGATAGATTGTGATAGAGAGATACAGACAGAGAGACTGAGAGACAGAGCGATAGTGCTAGACATAGATATAGCTTTATAGATGTATATTCATACAAAGAGAGATAGATATATAGATGGATGAATGGGGGTATAGCTAGATATAGACAGATGTAGATAGATATATAGATAAGATACAGCTATCGAGATGGATAAATGGTTAATCTGAGTACAATTGAGACACTCACACACTTCATAAATACCATTTAAGTGTGTGGAGTCTCAGTCATTGTTTTGCACTTGTAGTTTATGCCGTGCTTCATAATTTCAGCCAACTTTCTTTTCATTCTCAATAATAAAGTACTCTCTTGCTCTCGCCGACCCCTCACACGCGTCCTCCATCACATTATTTTAGCAGTGTGTTATTAAGGCTGCACTTATTAAAAGAAGAGAGATTCTAATCTATATTTGCATTCAGTCTATAGCAATTCATTAATATTATGACATTTACTGTGAGCTCGGCAAGCCCGCATGCTACCCTTTTCCTTCAGAGAAATGTTAATTTAAAGTTCTCTCTTTGTAATGGAATACGAAATACTCCCTAGCCTATCAAATTCAGAGAGACGGGAGCAGAATACTAATTCCACATTGTGGGGTTGAGTGAGAAAGAGGTGTCACTCAAGAGATATGCCAGAATAGTTCCTTTTAACAAGGAATTATTTTCTGTTATTATTTTCGGGTATGTGATTCTTTTTATGATTGTCTATAGCTCATTGTCTTTCGACAGGTATGATGTGCACCTGCCTATCGGTGTACCTGAAGTAAATACTATAACATATTATTGTTTTCTTTCTAGATTACTCACTATGTGCACGAGGCACTTCGGAAGCGTGGTTGCACAGACCATCCGGTCATACAAAACTGACCAGTTCCCTCTTTTGCTGATAGTTATGGGCAAGCGAACGTCAAACGAAGTTTTAAATGTTATTCAAGGTAACCAGAACTTTGTGGTTAGGGTTTAGACTTAGGAATATTATAACATGCAATAAAATGTTAATAAAAGTTTTTACATAGTTATTGGTTAATAGTAATGTGTTAAACCTTTTGTAATAATTGTTTCTATAACTCACCATTATGCCATACCACTAGATGTAATTGCTGGTTATGTCCCCCCCACCCCCTTGTGTTTTATTCAGCTGTTTCATTCATTCATCTTCTTAAAACTGTTACATACAGTAAACTTACCTAAAGAGTGCATGTAGTAAACACCATGAGGTTGTGGTGCAAGGCCAATCACCACCAGGTTGCATTTTTTTGGCTTTTATACAAAATGGCAATTAGAATGGAGCAGCATTTCTTTTGAGCAGTTGAGGGTAAAGGGCCTAGGTCATGGGCCCAACATGGGCCCAACAGTGGATACTCGCTGGTAGTGCAGCTTAAACTGGCGACCTTCTGATCTCTAGTCTAGTACTTTAACAACTAAGCCATCACTGTTGTTTTCAGGTAAAATTTTAGTCCTTGGTATTATCGAATTTGGTTTAGAAACAGTGAGCAATAGTCAAGCTCCACGACACTGTTAGTCCCATCACACTTACTGGATTCAACTAACTTTGAATAAAAGTGCTTACCAAATGCTGTGAAAATCATTTTTAAAATAACAGTCCTTTCTATGTCTCAAAAGGTAACACAACAGTAGACGATCTGATGATGAGACTGATGGGAGCAATGGAGATCTTTACAGCACAGCAGCAAGAGGATATCAAAGATGAGGTAAGAGACAGCAGCATTCATGGGCTTATTGATGTATCCTGTTAACAATGCTGTAAAGCCGCGTGCTAAATGACACGAGAGTACTTTGTATAGTCAGTGTAACCGAAGCCTAGACTGCGGATTATTTTATTTGTTTTATACTATATACACTAAGACTCGTACGTAGATATGGCAGAAAAAAAGCTTTCGAGACAACAAAAGCAACTGTTGTGTAGACTCAAAATTGCTATTGGCATACAGTTGGAAAGAATACATCCTCTGTAAACGCTGTGCATGTGTGTGTTACAGGTCAGTATAAAGAGTCAATTCATGAAATATTCCTGTATAGTCTCGGGGTCTGTACTGAGCACAAAGTGAACAGGATGTCATTTCTATGTTCTTTTAATACATATGGTCATTGCTTTAAACCAGTGCCCACTGTGCAAACAAATTCACACAAAAAAGATAAAGACTACAAGCAAGCTGATTGTGTGTGTGTGTGTGTGTGTGTGTGTGTGTGTGTGTGTGTGTGTGTGTGTGTGTGTGTGTGTGTGTGTGT
>JAOTRQ010000020.1:978991-1010162 GCA_028565875.1 Hoplisoma paleatum
ACACACACACACACACACACACACACACACACACACACACACACACACACACACACACATACATACATACATACATATATATATATATAGTTTATAGAATTCAAGTTTACCACACATGTAGTACACACATTTACACCTCTAACCCAGAAAGAAATGTTTTGGAGGAGAGAACAAGACACCTATACCAAGCTTGAAAGCAAAGGATGGGACAGTATGAGAGATGGTAGACGCTAAACCCCTGAGAAAAATTGGGTGTGTAAGAAGTGTGTATAACTTGTAGTTATAAACATACAGATACACAAACAGTATATAAAGTATTGACCAGTTTTGTAAAAACATTACATAAACAAACAAAAGAAAAAACATCGCAATGTGTCTATTGTTTTTTATGAGAACATTCTTTTAAATAAATCTTTCTGCCAATTCCTGTATGTTTCTTGAAACTAGCTCAGGTATGTCTGTATGTAGAATCCGAACAGAGGGGGATGAGAGGTGTTTGTGTGTAGACAGGCTGTAGGCCATTACCATTATAAAGGGTACTAAATGGCTCACAACAGGGGAGCGGGGGATTGAGAGACACAAGACCCTTGTGCAAAAAAGCGTAAGCTTAGTCATTCTAGTGTTAAACGCGCAACTTTACCTGACCAAAAGCGCCCAATACCCCGCAGCCTTCTAACTGCATCCTTAAACCTCCCAGGAGTGGAGCCTGGGACCCCTGAACGAGGGAAAGCAGAGTTATAAAATGTCAACTAGGCAAAAAAAAAGCACATCTTTAAGTCAGCTCCTTCAAAAGAAACCGTTTAAAACCGCTTGAAAAACCCACACTTTCAGGAAGTCTTAATCAAGTGAGTTACATCTGCCGGCATTTTGCACTAATTATCTAGTTTGATATATAAACATGAGTGAGCATAGGTTCTGTAACTGAACCAGCCATTGGCTAACCTGCAATTTGCAGGCAAAGTACTGTTAAGTTATTAGATACAACTAAATTGTGAGAAAAATAAAAGAATATTGAAATTTTGTGTTCATTCTTTACATAAATGTATGATTTTAATCTTTTTTTATTGTGGTGTTTAGGTCAGGTGCTGGGTTCTGGAGCATTCGGTAAAGTTGTTGAAGCAGAAGCTTATGGCCTGGAAAAAGACCAGCAAGTAACTCGTGTAGCTGTAAAAATGCTGAAATGTGAGTTTATTTAATGTTTAAAAAATTGATAAGAATGGATAAGAATTTGTTGGATTAGTTGATTGTCTGGTGTATATCTATTTTATTATCTCCATAGCGAGCGCTCACCTGGAGGAGAAGGAGGCTCTGATGTGTGAGCTGAAGATTTTGAGTCATCTGGGATCCCATGCCAACATTGTCAATCTGCTGGGTGCATGCACTCAAGGAGGTACCACACCCATGCCCAAAATCTACTTATTGCTCAACTAACTTTCACTACCTTCACAACATCCCAATCATTATAAATTACAAATGAAAAAACAGGATGCATGTGCTCGCAGGTCCTGTGTTATTGATCACAGAATACTGCACTCATGGAGACCTGTTGAACTTCCTGCGTAGGAAAGCATCTGTATTCCTTCACCAAGAACATTCTTCATTCATCTACAGGAACCTGTCTGAACTCCAGCACAGAGAACATTACCAGAATAGCACCAGCAGGTACCATCCATGCAATGAGAATTTAATTAACATGCCAGGGTAGCTAAATCAGAAGAGCTGTGATTCATTTGTAGCCTAAGACCACAAGGATGAATGACTTACAGAATGAGCTGCTGGTTAATTTGGCTTGGTGTATGGCCCGTTGTTGTATTCGTAATTTTTCCTTTTGTTACAGTTACATGGACATGCAAGCAGGTCGGACCTCAGAGGGTCCACACAGTAAGTTTTCTTATTGTAATGTGGCTTTAATATTTCTATTTAATACCCCTATCACAAATGAATCATTTCTAGGTGGTGATTGATTGGTTGTGATCTGTTTAGATTCCTCTGATAAAGGGTTAAAAGATCTGTTGCAGCTGAACATGAATGACTTACTGAAATTCTCCAGTCATGTGGCTCATGGCATGGAATTCCTCTCTTCCAAAAATGTAATAATCATATCATACCCTGTACCAGACTGAGACAATGTCCAGGGCGGGCAGTAACCTAGTGTGTGTGCTCTTATGTGTGTGTAGTGTATTCATCGTGATGTGGCAGCTAGAAATGTACTGGTGACTGAATCTCTGGTGGCTAAAATCTGTGATTTTGGTTTGGCACGTGACATCATAAATGACGAGAACTATGTAGTCAGAGGAAATGTGAGTAAAACAACACACAACTAAAACAATTATTGTCTATCCATGTCTGATCTTATCGCGCGTGCGTGCGTGCGTGCGTGCGTGCGTGCGTGCGTGCGTGCGTGCGTGTGTGTGTGTGTGTGTGTGTTATAGGCAAGATTGCCAGTCAAGTGGATGTCTCCTGAGAGTATATTTAACTGTATCTATACAGTACAGAGTGATGTTTGGTCATATGGGATCCTGCTGTGGGAAATCTTCTCTCTTGGTAACAATAATAATAATAATTATTATTATTATTTAAATTGTTGTTTATATTTGTATAATTGTTAATTATTAATAATAATATATTCTGTTTGTTTAACAATTTCATTATTTATTATATTACAGTTTAATAATTATTATTGCAATATATGTATTTTTTGCATTCATTGCATTGTTTAATAAGGTTATCTATGAGTCATATTATATTATAATTCTTTGTATTTTTAATACAATTATTATTAGATATATTAGTATTATTGTTACAATATTATTGTGTTGTTAATGCCATTCTTTTTATTGCATTATTATTTATTATTAATAATAATATAATATGTAATAATTATTATTATTTCTATTATTGTTATTTTTATTATTACAGGTAGAAGTCCTTACCCAGATGTGAAGGTGGATGCCCGGTTCTATGAGATGATAAAAGATGGTTATCAGATGTTGCAGCCTGATTTTGCTTCTCCAGAAATGTGATTATTATTAAATCATTAATATTTAATATTACAGATTGATTAACCCTCAGTTCATAATAAAATATTCGGGAATTTTCCTCTAGGTATAAGATCATACAGATGTGCTGGAATCTGGACCCCAACTCACGTCCAACCTTCAGACAGATCGTCCAGATGATCGACAAGTGCCCGCCTGAAACCTTGAAGCAGGTCAGAGAGGCTACACACACCTTTCTGATAATCCACATGTAAACCTTACACAATTTATACACTGTTGAACCAAAAGTATGTGGACATCCCACAATACTGTGCCATTTTGTCTTCCTCAACATTCGGCTGATCTTCAACATGGCACATGTTTTATACTGATGCCATTACTGTAGCAACACTCACTATTAGGGACAGGCATTACACATTAGTGGCTAAATATCTAGGCATTTATAGTATCTCCATTTAGCCTGGGAGCATTTCTTTGGACTGTGGGCGGAAACCAGAGCACCCAAAGGAAATCCACACAGACATGGGGAGAACTTGTTGTGAGGTGACAGTGTGAGGTGCTATCCACTAATTTAATGTGCTGCCCAGCACTATTCCATTTAAAAAAGCTGAATAAGAACCAGTTATAAGTTATAAGAATTAATTAAAATTAAGAACTATAATAATAGATAATTGTGATCCATGTATTTATTTCAGCATGAGAACATTGAGGAAGATCTGAAAAACGATTTTTCATCAGTCAAGATTGTTTCCAACAAATCAAACCAAGACCAACACGAGCAAACACCAGAGGATCAGCGTCCACTAACCCAGCCTAATAACTACCAGATCTACTGATCCTTCTCATCATGCAAATACAACAAGTGGATGTGTGGGCTTAATAAATCTATCAACTTATACTTTCATTTCTTCAACAGGCAGCTTTTTGGCTATGACCAGATCACTGTCAATACCTTTAAAAAATTCACAAGAATGCTATTTTCAGAATTATCTGGAAAGATTGTATATTTTTCCGGCCAAGTTTTACACAACATGGACACACAACAGGGCACAGGTCTCTTGTAGTGTACAAAGACAAGCACACACACACACATGGCAATTTCAATATCTCCAGTTAACCTTACTGCATGTCTTTGGACTGTATGGAAACCGAAATACCCTGAGGAAACTCATACAGAGACAGAAAGAAAACGGATTGCCATACCAAGAACCCGATAATCATAATAATTAATCAGAATAAATAACATTCATATAATAATAATCAATGTTCACATTGTAAATACACAGTTACATGACAATGTTTATAAACTTTAATTACTGAATGTAATGTATTGTACAACATCAATATAACACATTTTACACAAGACAACTACAATTAAAACTAAAACAGATTTTTTTTATTGTTTTCTTTTTTTTCGTAACATGTTAAGAAAACATTAAGCTCACTGTTTGGTTTGTTTATTAGGATCTTAACATCATGCTTTTCATTTTAGGTTGCATTTGTTGAAGACACTGTATTTATTACTATATGTTAATATTAAACATTATATTCGGCAATTTAACATCTCCAGTTTTGCATGTTTGTCTGGATACATTAATCCTATCATAAATGTAAATGCATTTATATATTACCACAATTTTATATTATCTGTATTAATATTTTCCTAATTTGTCAAATATCTCACAATATGTTAATATCAGTTTTTCATTCAATCAACTTTTTCTTATTTTGAATATATTACAATTAAACTGAGAACTGTTTGTGTGTTTTTTAATATTAAGACTTGGCTTGGGTAGAACCAGAATTCCAGGGTCCTGCCCTTCTAATAATTTTTATTACAATGCAATAAATGATTATTGGTTTATGCTGCCTCAGCCATATACCCACTTCCTTCGATTAGCCACCATGGGGCAGTGTTGCCCCCAAGGTGCACCCTTGAGAGAGTTGGCTATGCAGGGGGCTGAGAGTCTGTGTGTTCGTAAGCAGTTATTAAAAGAGAGCAGTCCAGCACCCACAGTGTTACTGCAGAGATACAAAAAAATTACAATTGTCCCCAAGAACTACAAAGTAAGAACTGATATGGCTAATCATGACAAACTGTGAAGGGACTGAAGAGGGTTTAAATACGCACTAACGTTCAACAATCTTGGCCACACAGAGGTAAAAAATTTTGTTCTCAATTTGTAGAGACTGTGGAGACTTTATTTACTCAATGTCCTCCATACTAAATCTCTGCTTTTCTTTAGATCTGATGCACTGGATTGATTCTGGGTCAAATCAGACTGGTGAGTGTTACAAGAGGTTCTGTAACAAAACAGAGAAAATTATTCCTTTGTTTTTATTATTAATAAACATTAGTACTGCGATGACTGTGGGTCTCAGTCACATTGACAGTGGTGTACAGTTACACATGTCCAGTTATTTATAACTGTGTCAGAAAGCCTTGGGATTGCTGATCACTCAGTGGAGCTCTGAAGAACATGCTGATCAAGCAGCTAGTACATAAGTATATATTCAGCTAGCATTTGTGATGTGTATCCCTGGAGATTGAAATGCTATGAACTCTGGTTTATTTAATTTCAAGTGTCCATTCATTTTACCACCAAGTTAATCTCCATTAACTAAAGAACCAACCAAACTGGCTTAAACCTCAGAAAGCATTGTAATATGCATTTTAATTCATTATAATACATTATTCATGGTGTTTTGAATATACAAAACAAGACAAACTTCCATACTTCACCAACTTCAGTCATGTCAACAAATGTGAAAATGAAATGTTTCTAATCTTTTTAGTTTTTTCTGGAAAAGAATTTTTTCAATTGCAATTAAGCAGCAATTGACATCAATTTACACAGTAAACATCATCTAAAACTAGTGTTGCCCCCTTTGGCTGAAACAACTTCAGTGATGTGCTTCTTGTAGCTATCAACCAATCTCTGACATCGATTTGAAGAAAGTTTGCCCCATCAATGCAGAATTCTTCTGTTAATTTGTTTGAGGGGTTTCTTGCACGTAAAGCTTGTTTTAAGTCACTCTATAGGATCTGAATCAGATTAAGATCTGGACTTTGACTTGGCTATTTCAGGACTTCTCACTTCTTAGTTTTCAGCCAGTCATTGGTGTATTTACTGGTATGTTTAGGGTCATTGTCAAGTTGCAGGATCCAGTTCCGCTTCAGCTTTAATTTTTTTTTACAGATGGTTTCACATGCTTCTTGAGCAAAATAGACAGGCTTTCACAATTGTTTTAAGTGCTGTCCTATTTTGACTGTATATTATGTACTTTAACTTACATTTATATAATTATAAATACTTATACACCTAATATAAATTCACATTTACAATCTAAAAAATCTAAACATAAAGAAGAAAGTTGATGGCATGTGTAAAATGTTTATTTATATAAGTAACCGTTGTATGTAATATTTATATAAAGTTTATATAGAGTTTATATAAAGCACATTGTCTACACCAGGGGTCACCAACCTTTTTGAAGCTGAGGGCTACTTTTGGGGTACCAACTAATGCGGAGGGTGACCAGTTTGATACACACTTGTGACGTCACAATAATAATTATATAAATAATTATATTAAATGATTATTAATTATATATTGTAACGTCCGTGGGTCGCGCGGAAAGGATGTGACAGATGTAAACAAAAGTCCAGTTTTATTAACACATTCGGATAACTCGCGGTTACTTTTCACCAATCATTTTCCTCGTAGCATCGAACACACGCACGCACACACCGGTTCACTCCCAAAAACTCTCTCGCTCCCTACACACCTGCACTAGGCTCCTCCCTCCCCACGCGAAGCGGAATAACAAGAACATGTGTACAGAGCACCCATAACATTAAACAAACACATAACCCATAACATTAAGCGATCGCTACAATATATTATATAGATTGTAATTTTTAATTTACACTAATGCAAGTGTGATTTTAAAAAGAATAGCGACAAAAAAAATGATGCAGATCGCTGGTAACTGTCACTATAATGAGCTATTTTTCGAACAGGCCCGCGGGCGACTCATGAGGTCCTTGCGGGCGACCTGGTGCCCGCGGGCACCACGTTGGTGACCCCTGACCTAGAGTGTAGAACTTTTTTGCATTATGCAATTATGTACAACAGTTATAGATTAAAACATTACATTTCTAAAAACAATACAATACTTGTGTGAAAGTTTTAATATTTGGTTTTATGGTTTAAGATTTTGGGGTTTGTTTTTGAAATATTAATTTTAATATCACTTCAAAAATAATTTAGGATTTTATATTTAACAGGTGCAGATTTACATTTTCTAAAATGAGATTGATTTTAATCTATAAAAATAAGATTGCAATCTAATAGGAAAAGAAACACTGAAAAGTCTACTCATTCTCTTCATTATTTAAGGGGTGTAAATATTACAAGTAATTGAATGTAAAATGTTATTATTTTTAAATTGTAATTGTTGTTTAAATTAACAATATCAATATATTTGTAATTACTATTTTTATATTAAAATATATATTGCTTTCTAGTATAGAAAGAAATGGACGTTATTGAGTATTTTATTATGGGGTGTATATTTAATTCCTTTATGGTTTTGATATTATAGCTTAAGTTGTGCTTTACACTATACTCTATTTTTTATTTAAGAGAGAAGCTCAGGAGCGAGAGGAGGCAGAACAAGTGCGCCAGGAACGAATGCGAAAAGAGCAGGAAGAGGAACGAGAGGTAAGACGACATCGACCCTATACAAAGTAGTAAAACGACACTGGAATGTTTAAATCACAGTTACAAACTTCTCAAATGAACGTTTTAATGATTAGCTTTTTATAAGTGCACACTGGCCCCAAACGTTTGTAGTTTGGTTAATACCAAAACCAGTTGCTGACGACTTATCGAGCGTCATGTGATCCGAGCATATTAACACATTTGAAGGTGCTGTGTTAAAGCATTGTGAAATAAAGTAAACGATTCAGCACCTATTGTTGTATAAAACTGGTCTAACACCTCTTTCCATTAATATCACTTACACTTGTAGCTCCGATTTCATATTGCTTCTTGTCGTGAGATGTTTTTCTCCTAGATAGAATGTGCAGACCTGCTCAATAATCACTGGGTGAACTTATGTGTAGCTTATATAACTTTTAAAAGATTAGCAAATACTTACTCTTTACAACGTGTATAATTCCTTGGGTCTGTTATAGGTAATAAAAGGCTGAATAAAAGTTTGTTCAAAGTTGTGTATAGGTTGCTGCAGTAACATTTATGCAGTATGCAACAACTATTATTGATTCATTATCATCTGTTAGTGGTTCCACAGCTTAATCTCTATAAATATTATGTCATTTATTAATCTAAGTTGATTTAAGGTCAAGAAGTTAAAGATTAGCATTATATTTTATTCTTTTGGAATTCCTATTCTAGTCATTTTGGCCAAACAGATGTCTATAAATTGCCCATCAGATACCCATCAATTAGATAACTGTGTATTGTCACATCCCCTTGTTGCATTAAACTGATCTAAAATCAGTTTCTTTTAATTTGCATTATATCCTGTAGACCTGTTCATCTAACGTTGCTGTTAATATATTGTCGGCACATTATGTTTCCCATCAGGTTTTCACTCAAAATATCATGTCTTTATTTAATTCTTGATATGTGCAGATGAGGGAATCAAACATAAAACCATAATCTTAATTATGTTAAACATGCTTTGGGGGGGGAATACAATACATAAAAATACTATAATAAAAAAACAAGTAGTGCATGTTACATTATTCACTGCATAGCATATGTATCAAAAAGATTGCTTTTATGATTCTCTTGTTGTGAGCTTGTTTCCGACAGGTGCATGACTCCATAGTGACACATGCCGAAACGAATCAAACGCCGCGTTTTGAAAGTGTTTTATTAAATAGGATGCACCAAGATGGCGTGTGCTCACTATCTTTTCATGCATTTTATTCGTCGAAAGCTTTGTGTACCAATTCAAAACTGTAGCGCTTAACTGTGCATTTTAAAGGCTAGTCCTAAAAGCATTTATGGGCAATTACCTGTGGCCGGAAAAAGCGCCATTGTACGGTTTGTGGCACATACAAACGTTATTGTCCCTTTAGTGAATTTAAATGCACAACAGACAAGCTGGTATTAAATCCCTGCTGCACAAAGGCAGCACGGCACAACACACCCGCAAACAAAGCAGAGCCGAGTTTAAAGGGAAAGCTGATAACACAGACTTCCTGGGCCTCCCGGCTAACCTGCTTATTGTCATTCACTCTGTAATACTGTAGTTGTTAGTCAATACGAATCTGCTATATGAGATGATTTGTCACATTAGTTAAACAGGCTCGTATAAAGGTTTATAATTAGCTTAGTCTAGTTTGGGCTTTCGTTTTTGTTCGCTTGCATCCCTCCTCCCATCGCTATGGTGTATCCATGCTCGTAAGCAACAGTGTATTTTCTGATATCCGATACCTCACAATTGAGTGCATTCGCTCGATGTAGGTCCTCTTTCATTAAGCTTTTAATGTATAAGTCATGTTGTAGCGACGTGAACGGAGACAAAGACAGGAGTAATTGTGGCAGGCCAGTTTCTTTGCCCGTGTGTATATGTACGCATGAAGTTTTAATGAGAGCATGATTTTCTGAAGCTGCTCACCTGCTGTCTATAATGAACCCTAAGGGACTTGACTACAGTGCACACCGTTGAGGTAACACACCCACGCTCCGATGATATCGTCTCAACCCAGCACCTGCAGTCGATATTTATCTGCCGTATTTGCTCGGTCGGTCAAAGATTGCACCGTCACGCATATCTGAGAGCAATTTCACGCTATTTGAAACGAATCCCTTGACTGTTAAATGGGTGAAATCTCATGTATTCTGGTTTTCACAGCTCTGGTTTTCACTGCTATGACATAATAAGTCAATCTGAATTGAAATAAACCAGCCGTGTTGGAATCAAAACAGCTCTTCTGCTGTCGGGGGCTGAGAATGTAGGATGTTAAAGGGAGTCTGTGTAGCGTGTAGTGCGCACCAGCTGTTACAGACGCCGTTTGTGGACGGCCACGTTCTGGCCACCTTGATGCGTCATTTTTTGACATTGTGCATGAATAAACAAAAGCAGAATGATGCTCTCCACCTGGAGTCTCTCCAGTCTTGCGGACACCCGCTCGTTCATACAAACGCACTCTCGCTGGTGTACGACTAGTGTACACGACCCCTCAGTGCATATACGGCCAGACAATGGATTCAGACAAACACTCTAATGCACGATAGAGGGGAAATGCTCTGCGCATTTCGGACTCTTTTGTGTCCGATATGGATGAAAGAAAGGAGAGGCAGCGGGAGCGGTGATGTCGTTATTCTGCCTTATGTCAGGTGCTACACAAACACACAGATAGGCACACTGTTTGTTTTGTGCACTGAAAGAGATCCTCCGTAGTCTTCTTTGTGTGCAGGCTTTGGTGGACGGACACACACACACAGTGCCACAGACACATCCATTGGGCGGTTTGAGGTCCGGGGAGGGATGCCGCTCATCCCTAAAGAACCCTAACCACGCGTGCAGCTACCTGAGGGATCGGTGCCAGCACACACGCGCACAAAGCCTGCAGCTGCTAATGAGCTACTGTTGTACACTTTGATGTAATATAATTGCATTACAGTGGGTAAATAAAGGCGGCACGTGTTGTCACAGCATATGCTACCCAGTGTCACAACAGGAACAACAAGCTGGAGATAGAAGTCCCCGGGGAGCAGAAGGTCTTGCTCCGAACCACAGGAGACCCAATTCCACTCCCCCTCGCTTCATCCTCGCTTTTGCGTTTATATTTTTTCTTTTTTGTTGTTGTTTTATAATTAAGTCTTTCAAAGGGACAAGGTCATAACAATTGAAATACACACTATTACAGTGTTATTAAGAATAATTTAAAATCAAGGTTCGTCACATGCATAGTCATACATGGTACAACCGGCATTGAAATACTTTTACGACTGCTCAGCAACAACATAATAAAGTTTAACAAAAAATAGATTATATTAAAATAAATCCAGATTTTAAAATGTTAAAAAAAAGTTTTTATTGTACATTTTTGTTCTTAGTTTGGAGAATTAAGTAAAACAAATATATCGCTTAGTTTGAATATTCTTTTTACCACTGTGCTTTATACACCAAAAAATTATTTCTCCACATTTAACCCATTCCATACAGTAAAACACAAATTTTCAAACGCTATGGGCAGCCGTGAGCACTCATGCTCAGTATGATTGGCAGCACTAGCCACGACACCTGGGGAGCAGTTAGGGTAGTTTGGTGCCTTGCTCAAGGACACGTCATGTTGTCAACGCTCAGAATTGAACCCGCAGCCTTCCAATCACAAAGCAAGTTCTCCTACCACCTCTGCTGTTTCGAAACTTTTAACAAATTAACTTTTGATGGATTTTAGAATATACGGATGATAAATGATTTTAAATACGAATGAATTATGTGTAAAATACTTAGAAAATATAAAATAATATTGTAATAAAACAGCAAAACATGCAATAAATAGGCATATAAAGATTTTAAAAATGCTAAATGTAGTAAGATTTAGTTATTCAGGTAAATACAAATGTTCATTTCAGTATTGGACTCATCCACCTCCAATTTTTTTAAATGGTTGTTTCATACATTTTAGAAATAATGCTGTGAAAATGTTTTTGTCCAGGCCATCCGTCTGTCATTGGAGCAAACTTTACCACCAGAACCTAAAGAAGAAGGAGGAGAGCCAATCAGTAAACTTAGGATTCGGACTCCAAGTGGCGAGTTTTTAGAGAGGCGTTTCCTGGGAAGCTGCCAGTTACAAGTTCTTTTTGACTTTGTGGCATCTAAAGGGTACCCATCAGATGAGTTTAAACTACTTACCACCTTTCCACGCAGAAATGTAAGTAAACACACACACACTTTATTAAAACGTTTCAGTCTAAGTAATCTGTTTTTGTCTTCCCATTAAATGGACAGTAGTAGAGTTGAAACTAGCTTCCATGGAGATGTATTACAGCTCTGGAAAAGAAAGACCAGTCTGATGTTTTTGTTTGTTTTGAATAATTTTACAAATCTACAACGACCTTTCTTGCTTGTCACTTTCCCGGAGGGTAAACACAAACGTGATCGAACCACAGAAACCCAACGTTCTCTAGCATGGTGTCATGAATTACTTTGCAGTGCATATGACCTCGCTGCAGAATTATAAAAGGAAAATGACAGCAATACAATAATAATAAGATGAACATAATGAGCCGCCTGGTCAGTGTATATACAGATGCCGCATGTCTGATAGTCTTGCTTGATTTGAAAGGGGAGGCAGGAATATGAATTCATTAATTCCACACAAAGCACGGTTAATTAACTCCTAACCATGTAAACATTTAACTTCCTCTTCCTTTCGTCTGTTATTGACATTTTGTGAGATCAGCACAAAGGAAAAGAAATTAGAACTTCACTACTCAGTCTGTGTAACGTTAACCTGTGTAATCTTTATTCTGGGTAAACGCAAATTTTATCCTTTTATACTTGTCCACCTGTGGGGCAGTAATTACAGTACAGACCGAGGATAGCACCGTGTGTATGCGTATGTGCACATTCACATTGTGCGAGAGTGTTACTGCTCAGCAGGAAAAATAGAGTGTTTAATTGGCTAGTTAATTCCGCCATGTGGCTAGAGTTTGTTGCTGGTCTTAAATCCCTCAGTGTTGGCGGATGCGCGCTCGTGCATGTGTTCCTCGACTCCTGGACTCAAATACTTGCACACCTGCGCATTAATTAAAATTTCTAATTAGAATTTTGTATGTTTTTTTTTTTACTTCTACTCACAAGTGCATAAGTAATTTGCGGAATATTAATTAGTGTCCTTGATGCAGGAAAGCACACTGGCTACTTAGGATACAGTCAGCACTTTTCTCCTGTGTAAGCCGGGTTCTTTGCCACGTGGTCATTAGAGAGCTGGGTGTGCTTGCTCTGCGGCAGGTAGATAACGAGCGCTGCCCTTAACGATCTGACTAATTAACAGCATGAAAACAGAAATGGGCTTTCCATTAATCAGAAGAAGTGTGCAGGCCTGCCCAGACAGCATGCCACCCGAGCCCGCGGGGACGAGAAGGACAGTCGCTGCAGAAAAACACACTCATTTAGAAAACACGCCAATAAACACTCTCCACACGTATACAGTCATTTATTAACACTATCAGCCAAAACAGTGCATTAAAAATTATTTAACCATTACATGTTTTTCATTTTTTTAATTAATAAATAACACAAACATGCAGACTAAGACAACGCTGTCTTTTATCAAGTCAAAGTCGAAGTATAAATCGGCCTGTTTGTATTCTGACACACCAGCATTAATTTCTTCAGCATTTTGATGGTCGTGAGCCGTTGGTTGGATGCCTTTTCTCCCCGCATTCATCAGTGAGCCTTTATCAACCATGACCCTCTGTCACTAGTTTACAATTGCTTTTTTGGCAGACTTTGAAAACCCCACAAGAACTGCAGGATATTTTTCTTTTTGGTCGTCTAGCCATTTTCCTACTTTCTACATGCAAACGTGACTCCCGATTGTGACAAAAAGTAATTTAAAGCTAATTAGGGTTATGGGTTTTGCTCAAGCATCCAGCAGTGATAACTTGGCAGTGACTCAGCTTGAACCATCTACCTTTGTGTTACTACTTCAGTTTCATGTCCACCGAGCTACCACTGCCTGTGGAGCTGTGTAAAGACCTGTGGTGGAAATGCCTAGTGGTGCTAGTTTGAATTACTTCACAAGAATGAAATATTCTCTTTGTGAGATCTGGTAGTAGCGTGTAGACTCGAACTTCATTCATCAATCTTAAGAAACATTCGAAACGAGTCATGGATCTGATCACAGATCCTTGATCTTGAAAGACGGTGCGATGACACAAGCCTAGAGCAAAGATGTTGCTGTTCAGCAACAGGGACGAGCATTATGGGTAGGTTTAATTAGACCTTGAAAAGTGGAAACAAGCCTGAAATGCTTTATATGAAATTAAATAAATACTCTCGGTTTCTTGTTGGAAACCGAGTAAGCAATCTTGTCTACACAAGCAGTTTCTTCAGTTGAGAAGATTCTAATAAAAAGTGTATGTGTACATCCAGTTATTTATAATGAATATTCTTCTTTTATTAGAAATTATAGATATTTGTTTTTTTGCTTACTTTGCGAACACAGTTAGCACCATGCCACTCATACCAATGGCATGAGGTAGCACAGCATACTCATCACTGATTAGCCCAAATTTACAAATAAATGACATTTTTACGAATTAATAAATAAAACAAATGATGGGAAAATCATTAGTATTTGAAGTTTTACATTCGTTGCACCACTTGATCCAGTTTCTTCTTTTTTCTTTTTTGAAATGTTTAAAGTTACATCAGTATCAACTGTTCTTAAAGTAACTTAGTGGAATCTGGATACACTCTGTAGGATCTATTTTCTGACCAAAGATTATCTGTCAGGGAATGACTACATTATCTTTTAGTATTTCTGTATTTATCACTGTTGTTGCAAATAATCAATGTTCTTTTATTACTGAGGTAGGTAGGAACCTTGACAAACAATACTGCACATATCTTATGTTATGTAAAACAAAAAGAATAGATATTTCGAAACAATCTCCATGTTTTATAAATAAATGAATAACACAGATATTTTAAAGTATTTATTGGAACCAATAAATCTGGCAATTGTTTGTATTGATGTCAACCGATTGAAGTGAATAGGACTAGCTGTTTAAAATGAATATTGATTCTTTAATCATAAAATAACACTATATTTGACACTATAAATAAACCATGAACAATGTCACATGGGCTTTTGTTTACTAACCAGCAGTGTTGGGTGATAAAAAGTGTATCCAGCGCTCGTGAGTTTGCAGAGACTGGCAGTGTTTCTCAGCGTGAACACAGTGCCCAAATGTAATCCTTGCTCTCTCACGCGCACTCTCTCCCTCTCTCTCTCGCTTTAATTAAAATCGTCTCCTCCATTGCCTCACCATCCTTCCCTACGGATTAGAACATGCAGCACTATTGCATTTGTAATTCAGCACAAATGTTTAAACTTCATCTCTCCTATTTCTCTCACTCCCCCTGTCTGCTTTCCACACCCGAAACCAAGTTGATTGCCTGCAACAAGAGAGTGAATAAACAGAGGGGTTATGAGAGAGAGAGAGAGAGAGAGAGAGAGAGAGAGAGAGATAGACTGGACGAGCGAGGTGTCTCTCTAGCTATCCTTGCTGCAGGGAGGCTCGTGCTTTGTCGGGTCGTGTTTGTTCTCTCCTTCTCTTCAAGCACCTGCCTTGTTGGGGAAAACTGAAGGAGGGATTAGCACTAGCTTCTGCATACTCTATTTATTCATACGCACTTTAATGCAATGCCAGGGTTCCATAGGCCATCACGCTCTATTCATACTGTTCTTATTATCACAGCGACGCCATCTTCAGCAGAAACACTCAACTTCGTTTATCAGCTAAACCCCATCAATATAAATGAACGACCAGAAGTACAGTTCTACTTATTCAAGTAGGCTAATAATATGTTAATTGTTTTTAAATGGAACTTAACAGTGTATCTTTACACTTTAAATTAGATTAAAGTCGATGGTGTATGTAACTATTCACAGTTATGATTTCAAGTTGTCTTTAGTGTATCGGCTAAAATCAACCAATTTTGTCAATGAATGACATTTGACAAGGACAATTGTTTTTTATTTACTTTAATAAAAATAACCTTTTTAAATTACTTTAATTCTTTCATTTTATGGGTGGTCCTGTTGGGTGTTTTACACTGTTGTCTCACAGCTGGAAGGTTCTACGTTCGATCCCTATGTTTGTTCTCTTTTTGGTTGTATAGGCTCAGTAGTTCTTAATTCAGATCAAAGTAGTCATGTTTTGATGTGAACTCCCTTCTGCAGAGTCTTTGTGTAGCCTGACATGCAGCTTCCAAATTTTCTAACTATGCGTCAAAATGATGCAGGCCTCATTGAGTAGCAATAAGTACCAAACTAGATGGCATATGCACACTTGTAGTTAAAGTATTCGCTCACTGCAAGGCAGTGCCGTGGTTTTTACCATGTTTCATTTAAGATCCAACATTTGAAAGCATTAATTGTTGAATGTGTATCAGCAAAAATCTACAACAACGACCGTTCTCACTCAGCGCTAAAACCGGGGGGTAAACACAAATGTGACAGAACCCTCAGAAACTCACCACCCTCTAGCGTTGTGGCAGTGAAAACAATTGTTTGGAGACGACTGCATTGTTTTGGGACGGGTATCAATCAGAATCCAAAATTGTGTGTCTGGTGCCAACAACATGAAAGTTGTTTTCCATTTCTGCTGACATTGTCTGATGCTGTCACGTTAATAGTTGATGTATTTTAAGTTTTGCATCTCTGACATTGGTATTCTGTTTGTCTGTTTGAATTGGCTCTTCTCCTGTCATGTGTCGAGCCTTTCTGTCAGCAGTGCTAAAGTCTAGCCAGGAGGCTGGGCTCTGAGCTCTTGCCAGGGAATGACTTCTCTTCCTGTGACCCTGCACCAGCTTCAGCTAACGCTAACACCCCTGCTACCCTCCTGCAGCCTGATAATGATCCCCCGCTGCTTTTCTAATTGGCCAAATAAACACTTCACAACACGCTGCTAAGTCAGACCTGGCTTTTGGGTTTTAATTAATGGTGCAGGGCTCTAAATGGCTTCATTACAAACACGTTGTTTCAGCTGCACTTTTTCCCTCTTCCGAAGCCAATATATTGCTTGTGTCATGTTTATTTACCCTGACTCCTTGCAGTGTATGGGCCAGTCCTTTTGATTGCCACTAATGAACTGCAATATTTATTTGACTGCCTTTTGAAGTGCTGATGTGGAGCTAAACAAAGGCAGAACTGCATCACTCCAAGCTCAGCTGCCGTGGTCATTGTTAATTTAGTTTAAATGTTTTGTGCACTTCATCTGTGCTGTTCTAATTTAGTTGGGATTTTTTTGTCTCCTTTTGCTTGGTTTGCTCCGTTGATTCGTACTCATAACATCCACCTGCTTTATTGTGCAGCCTGTGCATTATGATTTTAATTAGTTTGTACCATTGTATTGACTTTGGTAATCCTTAAACATTCTTTTACTAAAATTAATTTTGTGACTCTGGCAGCTGCAGGTAATTTTAGCAGATCCTGCTTCTCTAAGGAAGTGATATCAGTGTTTACCAGAACTGAATAACAGTGAGTCCACTCTAAATCACATTTATAACAATTCTTTTAAAATATTTATTGGTTTTTGTATGTCATTATTTTATTGGAAGTTTTTTTTTATTCAATATTAGATTTTTTGTTGTGAAATGGGACCCAGCGTTACACTGTTGGCTAAATGTAATTGATGGACTTTGTTTCTTTGAGTAGTTTTAAGACACTGATCATGTTTGCATTTGTGATGTTGTAATTTTTGCTTGGCCATGTCTCTCTTGTAAAAGGCATCTTGTATCTCAGTGGGACTAACTGGTTAAACAAAGTCTAAATGAATAAAAAAAAATAAAAAGGTTTATGTAAACTATATCAAGGAAACATCAGTTGATTGATTTGAAGATTTAGAAACATGACAGTTATTACATGGTGAATTAAAAAGGTAATTTTAATAATGAGTATAGAACCAAATAATTAAAGTAAGATTAACTTTTTGTATGCAAACTCTTGTGTGTATGGCAATGGTCTGGCATGTTGTTGCTTAAATAATAAAACAGTAATTGAATCACTTGTCTTATAATACTTGACCTAATAAGACTGGTTGATATTATTACAATAGCATGAACTATAAATTGCTCTGAAAATGCTTTGCTAAATGTTTATTTTAAAAATATGTTCCAAAGTAAAAACACCAATATTATTTCTCATATAAGTACTAAATATTAATTGTTATGCCAAATAATGTAATTAGCAAACTTTTTGAAGATGCCATCTAAGCCTTAATTTGGGGCAAGTTTGGTCTCAATTCTCAACGGCTGTTATGCAGTGAGCCTGTTAGGACAAAGTGAAAAAAGACCATCATAATTATGCAAAATATCAAATACATCACATTTAAAATACTTGGAAATGATGAAGGCAAATGTTTATTTATAAACTTGTGCTCCAAGCCTGTGCCGTGGAATTAGCACTAAATTAGCTCCTACGAAGCTGAAGCTAATTAAACTCTTGCTGTAAATTGAACTCGGTAGGGGACCGATGTCTCTCTGCACTTTAACCCAGACTTAAACTGATCCTGTACCTGACACAGAAAGTATAGGATTATTTTTCTTTCTTTTGTCCTGCTTTCTCTGTCAGTTTTTGTGGTCACCCGGGTGGCTCTGTGTCTTGTTTTTGTTGGCCTGCATGGGCCCATTTAGGTTGAGTTTGTTAAAGGTTTAGTGGGATTACCTGCCGCCGTCATCATCCGAGTCTAAAGAAAACAGCCACCAGCCATCCAAAACTCTTCACACACATAGCACTTTTCTTTTAATGACCCTTTACAGGATTACCGAACGATGAATCGAGCCGACCTGAAATAAGCTGACTTTTTGCTCATGTTTGCGACGCCTGTAAGTGTGTGGGTGTAAGGTTGTGCGCTACACTGGCACCATTATTGTTACTTAGATTAGTCTGATATTATTGAAGGGCAGTCGGAGCATTCTGGCAAAACAAACAAGCAATGCAGATCAAGAGAGTCGGAGCGAGAGACGCCACGAGCGCAGGGAAAGCAACAGATTTGTTTGTTGACAGATGCTTCTGCTCTTATGGTCTGTTAATTGGATAACAATGTAAACAATCACCCATGGCATCTGTCCCCTTGCCATAGAGCGACACCTTGTTTCTCTCATTTTCTCTTTTAAAGAGAACAGTCAACAAAACAGAGCCACACCGGTGCCACCCTTGCATCCTCATTTGCTTTCACCTGACGCTGGGGTGTTATTGCAGCATTTCGGGTTCATTTACATTGCAAGCGTTTGTTAAGTGCTACGCAGTAGGAGGGAGATAATGTGTACAATGCGGTTTCGACAGTGCCTTCTATCTAACCTTCTTTTTCTTCTCGTACCATCACCCCCTTGCCAGCCTGTCCTGGTGTTGTCTCACTCGACTTCTGTTGTTGAGTGCCACCTCCTCCTAGTGTTGCACCGCACCCTCAGGTCATGCTCAGGAACAAAGGGCAGCACTCACACGCTTAGATGAGTTTTGGGGGCAAGCGAGCAAATATGCCATTATTGGTGAGCCATCACCGGCTTCCCCAGAGAGACTCAAGCTGCTGACGTGCCTCTCTGTTCCTCTCGACATTTGCCAGGGCCGATATAAACAGCAGCTTTGCTGGAGAGGTTTGAGACCCTGTCCTAATGAAACACCCTCATATAAACTGGAATGCTTCTTTCAGTGTCATTTAGAAAACAAACAAATGTCTAATTAGTCCAGAAGGGTTCAACAAGCATAACATTCAGCTGTGTAATACGGCTCTCCAGCAGGGATTTGGTGAAGTAAAACACAAATACCAGTACCAGTAATTTAAGTTCTTAAATTACATTTATGTAGAAGAGATTGAGACTTGTGTTTGTCACACTTATGCTGCATACGAACACTTGCAAAGACCTGCAAATCTAATGACTCTTGACTTAAAAATAACTTGTGACGAATAAACAACTTTCCATTATCATCCAGGCTGGTTGTGTGAGAAGTTACAGAAAAAAAATATTTATTTGTGTTTGCATAGAAACAGCCCCATTTCTCGTGATGCACAATGTCACAGTTTGTGGCAAATCGGAGTTACCAAGTCTCACACTAAAATCTGGGTGTTTTGGGATATCGTCACTATACATTTTTGGCAGAAGAGAATAAAATCTGTAAAGGATCTGTAAAAAAAATGTGAGGGCCAAATTGGAGACACTGGATGGGCTACATCAAATGTCATAGGGCGTTTATTCATCAGTTCAGCAGTTAAGGAAAGAATCAGTTCATTTGTAGTTTTGGGCAGAATTTTAATCTTTCTGCTGATTGGCTGTGAGTGTGCAAGTGTTAGCATAGTAAACAAATGATCAGTTTCCGCTTTAGCTGGAAGAATAAATTCTTTTTTATTAATTAGGAGACTAAACACTGTAAAATCATGATTTATTTATTTTGGAAATATAGAAAACGTCTGTCAAGAAGCAAAACAAGTGAATTACACTAATAAAAATATTGGTCTTGAAGGTCAATGTAAGTTGTATTAAAGGTTTTAACAATGTAGTTTCTGTTTCAGGTTACATTATATAGGTTTTCGGGTTTGAATTGGAATTGTCCTTATCTAAGTCGAGATCAAACATATGCCATTGCTCAAACCCAACCAACTTTATTACATACTTATAAGTAGTACACACTAGTCACAACTCTTTTTGTTTTCAGTCATTTTGCTTTTGTACCTCAGTTTTGAGTCAGCAATGGTCATTTCTAGAGGGGCTATCAGGGCTAAAGGTCTTGAAAAGAGACTTTAATCAGGATGCAGTTAATTCCTTGTGTTGAGCTCTCGGTGACTCCGCAGTGTGTGGCACACAGGTGTGAATACAAGTCCTATGTAACAGGAGAACTACCTGTTATTAGCTCATCACAATCAACTTATTACACACACACACACACACACACACTGTTTTGTCTAGTTCTGTCTTTCGTTAAGGCTGTTTTAACAGTTTGTTTGAGATTAATGTATCCGGACGCAAACATGGTGTTGCTTCGGATACTTTTGTGCTGTAATTATTAAAACCCATCTTGGTGTTACTATAGGAAACGTAAGCCTTCTCAGGTCTAATGTCTTTAAGCCCTGTCACATGGTCCTTTCCTCTTCTGGCCTTGTGTTTGTTTTGGATTGGTGGGTCAGTGCAATAACAAACAGGGACTATCTCAAAGGGAAACGAGACACTGCGCACTCACATTGATGTGATCAGGTTACATTAACTTGTTGGTGATTTCAGAGACACAGACCCCACACAGTGCACACCTTGGCCCACACACAGTAAGCAATAAACTTCACGCATTTTAGGAACGTCAAGATTATATAACACAGCAATATAATATATAAGTATGTATTTTAACATTAAAAACATGAACTGCTTATACACCCACTCCAGTATTATACTGAGCTTTATTTAGTAGACAGTATGGGTGGCTGGGTGACTAAAAGGGTTTTCCTTAAGCAACATCTTGTGATATTGGCCGTTTCCAAGTTTTGAGTGTGGTTTCAAGTACCAGACGGGTCACTTAGCAATGGAAACAACCACTAATTGTGGATCAAATTCAAAATATTGTTCAGTGGACAATAACCAATAATAGTAGCCAATAGTTTTAAGAAAGCTAGTTTATTATCATTTTTATTATGATTGAACTGTGCATTGAATGATTTACGTTTCCTTCTGTATGATCAGATCTCTGATTTGGACTTACAATGTAATGCAAGGATAGGTTTACCAGGCAAAAATTAAAAAATCCTAACGTACAAATCCACAGGGTGCAGTACAAGAGTGAGTCAGGATTTAGCAAAAGTGTGAAACATTTAGCAGGATCTGTAGGAGAGTGGTGACGTTGCCATAGAGGAAGAATGGAGGATGGGAAGCACGGAGTGAGGTTTGAAGTAGGTAGTTTGTTAAAGGTGTTCAGGAGAGTTAAATGCTCAGTCTTCAGGAGCTTTCTGAAGGTAGTGAGGCACCCCTGCTCTGGTAGCACATTTAGCATAATTGTTTAACACAAGTAGTGATACAATTATCGAACAAATGTGAACAAATTTATTTTTATTTTAAGCGTCTGCTACTTATGTATGATTAAACACACTACATATTAAAATTAAGGACATTGTTCATTAGTAAAGTGTGAGTAGAAGCAAATCAATTTATAAATGCCATATACAAACAAAAACTATCAGATCTTGTGTCAGGCTAGAGAAACGCAATAAAATGTTAGTATGTCACGTCAATGCAAAACAATGAGTGTCATATTGGTTCCTGTAAAAGTATTCATGTATTTACGATTGTCGTATTTTGTCTCTTCTTTCTTTGACAGATAACACAGTTAGACCCGGCATGGACTTTGTTGGACGCCAAGCTGTTTCCTCAGGAGACCCTTTTTCTGGAGGCCAAAGAGTAGGACTGAGTTCACTTGGATAAATCACACAAACGATGAGAACGTTAGCATGGTGTTCATGGAGAACAGGCGCACTCACACACACACTCTACATGATAACTGAGTGTATGTTATTATACACACTGAAGCTTACACAAGCACTGACACACACACACACACACACGTCATTTTTCTCTCCACCTTCCCATCAAGAAATACATTTAAGTGGAGATCCAAGATGAGGATGGCCCACTATGGCTGCTTTTTAGACTTGATTTGTGTTGAACAAATAAAAAAGAAAATACTAAAAAAAAGACCACAAAAAGTGAAGAGATGTTGTGAATAATGCTGGACTATATCTTTCCTCCTGCTCCACTGGTTCTCATGCTGTTTCATCTTGTTCCCTGGAGTAGAAGCTATCCATGTCCAGAACTGGTTTTTATCATCAACTGGTTACAAAAGAAATAGTGAATCTGCCTCTTTTCTCATTTTTAAGTTTGATGCTGTATTAGTTTTAGTTTGATACATTATAGCAAGTGCATATAAAAACCTGTCAATTTCATGGTGCTTATTTTTTTTAATGGCACTGTGGGATTTGGTAACAATAAAACATCTAGAAAATCATTCATTTTTTGAATTTGAAAGTCTACATTTATTCATATGTCGGAATTTGCCCAACATGACATGACAGGTAATGTGGGTCCTGAGGACCTCAATTTGATCATCTTCTGTATTGATTTCCTGACATGCATGGATGCTTCATTGTGTGAATGAATTGATTCCCTGTTCAGCATCTCTCTTCCTGCCAAAGGCACAATTGATTTTGATTATTTGGACCCTGTTCAGGATGAGCCAATAATAAAGATACATTTTTAAATGGAGGTTGTACATGTGCGACAAAGATCCGATGTGTTTACTTACAATAGACTCGATCGGTCAGATTGAAATTCAGATTGGGTTTAGCATGAACTTAGTTTGGATTGCTTTGCTTTTAGTATTCTCTACAGCTCTGTGGATGGTGTATAGGAAGCGTCCGGAGGGGGGTGGTATTACAGTATTCCATGACCAGTTGCGAGAATGAAAGAAAAAAGATAAAAACTATTTGCCCCCCCCCCCAAATGGTGCCAAATCATAATGATGACCACTTTATTTTTATTATACCTAACCATGATCTGCTGTAGCGACAATTAACGGAAGCAGCAAAGAGGATTTCCAGTCAGAATGGTTTGTCTAAATAGTTTTCAATGTTTTGTTGGTATTTTTGAATATTCCTAAAGGGTGGATTGTATTTTAAGACAACTTCAGTATTATATGCAATAAGAAAATATAAAACAATTTTAATAGTTTTGCATTATATAAAACCATTTTATACATGAACAGGATTTGTCTAACCAGTCAGTCATATGCAGTTCTTCAATGTCTGGAATATACCAGATCCAACACTCATTACTTTAGACATGTTTGATATCTCTTCTAATCGGGACTTATCCGGTCTTGTGAAGATCATGCTCAAAGTTTGTGTCCATGCAATATTTGGTAGGTGGTTTAAATGTTATGGGAGATTTGTGTCTATTCACCCATCCCTAGAATGCTGGACTTAATCTTATATTTATGAGCAACATTTACTATTCAGAGGCACTTTAAGGGAATATAATTTTACATCATCCTTTAAATTAAGGGCCCTCGTCAGATATTATGACCACTGTAAATAAAACATGGCTGTGAGGGTTGTATTGGTATGAATGTGAAGTAATTATTTATCCCCTTAATGGCAGAGCTAGGAAAAGGAAGAAAAATTCTTCTGGGGCAAGAGATTTTCTCTTTATTAGGATCACATGAAGATTTTTTTCCAAAATGCGATGAACGCCAAATTTGGGTGAAAAAAATCCCAGTTTCTGACGGAATTCTGTTGTGCCTTGATTCTTTTAATTGCTCCATTAATGTTTCACACCATATCGCTGTATTTTCTTGTTCATTTTGTTCTGCCGTGCCGTTTTTTTCCAAATCACGTTGGGCACAACAGCGGTCAACCATTCAGTGAGTGTGGTCCGTGGTCAACTATCCAACATGGCTGTGCCATTAAAAGAGGAATTTTGTTTACAAATAGTTGTTTTTAATACTTTTGATGGTTCTGAACAACCTGTGAGATTTACAGCAGGTGGTAAATGGCATCGTTTAAATAAAGATTAATTTTCGGAAGTTATTTGTTTTCTGTTGAACAATATTAGAAAGTGGATTGTATTTAACTGTGTAATTTATTTGATTTTTTTCCCAGAGCAGGCTGCTCTGGTTTAGGTTCAAGGAAGATAGTAAATCACTCACGACTATGATATACTTATCACAGTTTGATTAATTAGTTTTTACTGTTCTATTTCTTAATGAAGAGATCGACATAAAGTGTTCAAAAATTCCAACGTTACTGTTGGACCTAATGCTCCAGTACAACACACAGTACTGTTTTATAACTATGCTATTGTCATTATGGTTTTGGAGAATGGTCCACCATCTAAAAGTCAAACAAATGTATGGCTGAATTGCTTCACTGTCTTGTTTTCAGTCTGATTTTCCAGACTCCTGTCTATTAACTGCCACAAAGGCTAATTTTCTCTGTTCCGCGTTAAGATTAAAAGCTTACCCACCATCTGCACTGCTGTTTATCACAAAACAAAATATTTTTTTAACTTGGGAGAAACATGAGGAGTCTACAGTATGCCTCAGCAACCTTGTGTGAGGATTAAAGATGTTAGTTGTGCTGCTGCTTTTATTTTGCATGCACTGCTCATTTCTGTACATTTTCTATACATTTACACGTTATGTTTCTCTTAACCTGAAATGTCATTTCACACAAATCTCCGTTCCCTATTGACATTTTAAAAATATTTTAATATAATTTGACTAATGGTGACCGATCTTGCTTCACACATCTTCATTAATTTTGTATTAGAAAATGACTTTATACCTTGTTTACTATTTTCTTTGTTTACATCATCTGATTTTTCTCCTAGCCTCTGTCCGAACGACCACCCTACTTGCCACTCTAGCCAATCGGATGAACAGAAAAGTGCATTGTAGTGCTAGTCCCAAGCCCAGATAAATAGGGGGTTTCTTTAGACATGAAATTAGCATTTTTATAAATTTTTTACATAAATAATGCAATTTGCTGTGTCTAGCGTTTTCTTGCTATCAGTAATGAATTGTTTGGTTTAATTTATTCAACTGACAATACACAAATGAAAACCAAGAAAGTACTTGTTTTCTCTCCGGACATAAGTCCAAAAAGTTCATGATAAAGAATTTTTTAATGCGATCTTCTTGTTTTGAAGGCCCGTGACTTATAATGCAATTATAATAAAGGTAATAATCAGGTTCCAAATAAAGAGCGCCTAGTTGAATTCATTAATATTTTATCCATAATGTATAGCCTTATTATTCCGTCATTGTTGACTAAATAGTTAATCAGACATTATTATCTTTTTAGCTGTGGGATAATCGTAAATTATTAAATTATATTTAATTAAGATCTAAACTTAAACATCTGCATCATTCTGCATGCAATGTCTGCCAGAATCACATATTCAAGTCAGTGTGCTTTTTATCAAACATAAAGACATTAACAATGATCCTGTGTGTTTAAATTTGAGTACTGTACTGCATCGTTTTTCAAAAATTTCTTGAAACACAACTAAGATGTAACAAATGTAGTCTGGTGTTGTGTTTGACAGGGTGGATCATACATTCTGCATTACTGACGGACTGAGCAGTGTTCTTTGAATCATGTCTGCATTTAGGGCGTTGGTTCATTAGCTGCTCTGCTTCTCGTGATGAAGCTGCACTGATGTTTGATGAGGCAGAAGTGACAGGTAACTCCTTTAACCTCAGGCTCTAAGGCTGGTTGTACAGCTTCCATCATGTTATTACTGTTTCAATCACTGAGAGTTTCACTAATTTGTTCCGACATGAGTTTCAAGTACGTGATGTTACTTTTAAACCTGATCCAGCTTGTCTTTTATTGCCAACCACGGATGAGCATTTGTGTATTTAGCAAAGGTAAAGATGTATTTATTCACACCTATGATAATTATCTGGATGTGTATTGTTTTTAATAAATATTTGAAGCATATTTACTGTCTATATGATTATGAACTTCTTTTAAATACTTTCGAATCACAAAAGCAAGCTTTTACTCAAGCATGTAACACTGAGTAGGCTTATAGCAAACTGTATGTTGACCATATTCATTATTATAGATTATTTGAATACTCTAATAATTTTAGATATTTATAATGGGCAGCGTGATGGCTTAGTTTGATTCTTGTGTTATTCATGTCTCCATGGGTTTTTTCTGGGTACTCTTCGCTCAGGTTAATTGGAGATTAATTAGAAACGGTCCTGTGTGGCACTTCTTACATGTATCAATGGATTTGCTTTGTTAATCCCAACATTTATTTCAGATTTGGATGTCTGCATCTTGAATAAATAAAATTTTGTTTTAAAAAATTTGCTTTGTTTTTTAAGAAATTTTCTGTCATTAGATTTATTGTGGCTTTTTGATGATGATGTTGGTTCAAGGCTATTTTGGATGTTTTTGTGACTAGTGCTTTTTGAAACAAGATGAAAACTGTTGTGTTTGGTATTGTAATTACAGTATGACACAGTATTTAAGTGTATCGACTGTAGCGCCTAAACATTTCCAAAAACTTTCTATTAAAACCAAGCCACGATGTCCAAACGTTGAAAAGGCGTAACTGGATTTTTCAGTTTTATTAATAATACTTTTTTTCAAATATAAGTGTTGTATATACCGTATGTTACACCAATTTACAATGTAGTGGCTGTAAGTGCAGCTTCTCAAAACAGTCCATTAACCTCTGCTGATCATGGTGACCTGTATCTGCCGGCAGTGATAACCAGTCAAACATTTAAATGACTAAATTATTTCCCATGAATGTTCCCAATTAAATAAAGAATTACTTGGTGACTAGAATTCAGATTTATATACAAAAGAGGTGAGTATGTGTACTGCAAATAATTGTGTGAGCATGATTGTAGTGTTAGGCTACTTACTCAAGTCCACACTTCACTCCTTAAAGTTGTACTGGCTCTGACTGGCCTATGAACTGGTACTACTGACTCTCAGCTGGAGGTGTGATGCTTCTTGTCAAAGGGGAAGCATTCAATAATGTTTAATCAGTCTTAAAGAGTCACAAATAGTGGCCCTGGGTGGAAGAACACAATTCCTGATGCAGGCTTGATCTCTTCCTTTTGATGCGGCTTTCTGATCTCACAGCATCATAGCTTTACATCCACCCAGTCTGCCATGCCAAAATCCTAGTCTAAACGAACCTGAAGGGTCACTCTTAGTTTACTTTCTCAGCCAGACAGCAGCTCAATTAAACTGAATCTTTACAGCTTAATCAGGCCTGTGCAGCGCTCTCATTTTACTTGAGAAAGATTTCATTATTACTGTACTACTTTATTTAATCTCAGTTGGGTGCCAGTAAACAGATATAGATATTTTTTAAATATATTGTTGAATTTTTATGGTTTAGCTTTATTGTAACATTCACAATTTACATATGTGATTACATGGTCTAATTTAAAAAAAAAAAAGAAATCCCTGATTTATATTTTCTTTTTAATGACAATGAGGAATGTTTTTTAATTAATTGTTAACATAACCACATTATTTTAATCATTCTTAATTGTTTGAATACATCTACTAGAACATTTACTATAAACCTACCTCATTTCTAAATTTATATTTTTCTTAAAGAACACTAATGTATAGTGTAGAAATCGTGTATGTTGTATTACGTAATCAAATTGCATGAAGAATATATTTATAATTCCAAAATAAACCGTTCAAAAGTAAAACTATTCTGAATATTAAACTGTTTTGAAATAAGTAAATTTCCAATGCCCGAATCAAATCTCTTGAGCAATGTAGGCATCTTAACAAGTTTTACATCATATCATATTCTTAATTTAATGCATTTTAATTTAAATCTGCATGTATTCTTAATGATAGTGTGAATATTTCTTTTAAGTTTTGTTATATAGTCTGAATAATATATGATTTTAAATTAAGTAAAGTAAAAAATCAACATTATAGTAAAAAAACAGATTATATAGGCGGTTTGTATTTTAGATGAATATGTGCTGGAAATAAAGCGTTTTATTATTATTATTAGCCTCATTTATAATTAAATCATCAATCCCGTTTGTAATTTAGTTTTTCTTAGTTGTGTTAACATGTTGTTTTTTATTTGTTATATGGACTATTTTATCGAAGTAAACGGGGGCTCTACATGTCTATTGTTTGGTGGGCTTTATTTACCTGGTCCCTGTTACAGATTACAACTGTAACTACCAAACTCTCATTCTGTATCATTCGGTTGTTTTTGGAAGCAGGTGGATTGGCTTCTGTAATAAATGGTGATGAGCTAAAGAACTGTTCGGCTGTTCTGTATATGGTTAGTTGACATATTGTCGCTTATTGGTTACATGTTCCTGATTAAATAAAACTTTAATTCCAGCCTCAATTATTTAGAGTTCTTTCTTATTTATAAAGATGTACACGGAGATGCTTAGTTAACCACAGGTTTGGCTTTAGATTCGGTTAAAAAGTTTAGTCTCTTTCTCAATCGTATCCGAGAGGAGAGGAAACTTCTTACGGAAGGAAAGAAAAAAAATCAAGCTGTGGTATTCGGATTATGGCGGCGAGGATAAAGCATTAAATGGGGCTAAAGAGTCGTGAATGGACTCAGTGGCGTGCGAACTGAAGCAGAGTAATTATTGCTTCATAATTGTGTTCTTTTCCCTTTTTCTTGAGCCCATGGTGCACTGGAGCCCCTCTCGGAGCGGTTGTGACATCTAGGAGACCAGCCTTTGTGCTGAACACTTCAAGTTTAAAAAACAAGGCCAATTGAGTCGGCTGAGCTCAAAGCCTCAGCCATTGTGCAGGAACACATTGAGTTTGGATTTGGGGACAATGGTGTTTCTCAAATTTCTAGCACAAACCTATCCTCCATCTGTGATCTCAATGAGCCTCCTTCCACGGGACACCTTCTTTTCTCCTTCCCGCGCTTTGTAAAGGGAGGCAGATGTGGAGGACTGCACCACTTTAATTGGCTGGTACCTGAAACGCGCACTCGCAGGCGCACAGCCCCTGGACTGCTGTTAATTTATTCATTATTTATTTATTTAAAACGCAGTGTGGTGCGTTATAGAATTTTGACAAAGCGTTCTGATAGAGAATCGTTTAATAAACGGGCTTAAGATTCATCCAAGCTTGTAAAGTAGATGCCGCAACAGAATGCACAGAAATCCCAGGTTCGAGACGCGCATCTGTTACTTTGCCTACTTCACATTCGTGCCCATCGATGTGTAAGCACGCTGGAGCTACGTCACGCCTTCCAGCACCTTGTCTAATTCTGCAGCCGGGGACCGAATATTTTATCGTTTTGTAAATAGGATGTCAAAACAAAAATACAGAGCAATGTGCAATACAAGAAATTAGAATGTGCACTTTATTCTGCATCTGATTTAATATTGAAAATGAATCAGCATGGGCCTACAATATACAAAATAATACATTTAACATAAATTTGCGTTTTAATCTTATTGGCAGTAATTAATTGGGCTGGTGATACAATACAATTCATGCAATATGTATATGAAGATTGAAAATGAAACAGATGTTTAATTTCGACATGTTAACTTCTTTTTAAATCGTAAGAATTCTTATTTAAAGAAGTTTATTAGTCCTAAATAGGAAGGTTTTGTGTGGGACATTTAACCACAACTAATGAACAAGATTCTATCTCGATTCTAACTCGACATGTATTATATTTGTACCAACAATGCTGCTGCTAGATGCAGAAATCTGTTACTTTTGCACAAAGAACGAATATTTATATTTACTAAATTTCTGCTTGTTGTAAAAAAAATGTGATTTTGTAAAATGTTTTGTTTGTCAATATTTGATAGATATTCTCCAGAATCACTGGTCTTCTCAACTACAGTTGTTCCCTGTAGTTTTTCCATGCTGCTGTCGCCCTAGGCTTGTTCAACAAAGGTGTTTGGTTTTGTTCTGGTGATCGTAAACTTGTTAAAGCTGCTTTTTGTGTCTGTTAGAAAATTAGTTATACAAATAAAACTGACTTGAAATGAACTGTATGTAGTCAATAAAATCTCGATGAACCAACTATGCGGTGAGACTATTATCAACCAAGTTGTTTCAACATTCCATAAGTTCACTGCAGATTAAAGTAGTGCGTTCGGACAGTAGGGGACACTAGAATACACACTCCGTTTAAGAGTATAGACATTTCCAATACAATGTACTTTTACGTACACAAGTTTGTCTTGTCTGATTATTAGAAGTATTTCAGAAATGTTCGAATTGTGTGTGCTCTTTGTGCAGCTCCGAGGAAAGGATTGTGTCGTGCAGCTTTGTACAATCTCAACAAGAGGTTAACAACCTAATGAGGACTTGGTGATGAGCTGAAGCGTGTAAATGCGTTCAGCTTTTCTCCGAACCCCCACCCCCGGATCTGCTACTCTAACCTCTGCTGCACACTCACGCCGCTTCAGAGGGAGTTCCGGCCCGGGAGTAGAGATGGAGGCTCCAGGCGTGCTCGGGTCGGTCAGCGGCGGTGAGAAAGGTCGCAACAAAAGCTCGCCGGGATGCTAGAGGAACAGAGACATGCTGTTACATATGTTGGGTCAAGCATCCCTTTTGTGTCGCTTTCAAAAAGGTGTAAAACTCAGTCATCTGTGGAGTTTCGAAAGGGAATGAAAAGCCTGTATGGGTTTTGATGCATAGGTCTGATGAACTGTTTGAAAGAATGTTGAATTTCTTAAGTGCTCACAGTCACTTTTAATTGCCCTGGGGGTATTCAAATAGAACTCAGAGAAACCCATTCAATTAAGAGTTTTAAAGTGGTCCATGTAGTGTGTGTGTGTGTGTGTGTGTGAGAGAGAGAGAGAGAGAGAGAGAGAGAGAGAGAGAGAGAGAGAGAGAGAGAGA
>JAOTRQ010000020.1:1029041-1039233 GCA_028565875.1 Hoplisoma paleatum
CAGGCGTGAACACGCGAATACAAAAGTTCCGCCTCCAAATGCGATTAATTGCGTTAAAATTTTTAACGCGTTAAAATGTTTGTAATCAATTAATCGAAATTAACGCGTTAAAGTCCCGGCCCTAATATATATATATATATATATATATATATATACAGGTTTAGTGCAACTTACCTTTTCCTATTTTTTACTTTTTATACTGTTTACATTCATGTTTACATTTATAATCTATTTTTTAGCTTGTTAACCGTAATTTCGAGTATTGGGATGAAGTAGTTACAAAGCATTTCACTGCTGGTTGTACTGTCTATAACTATGTATGTGATGAATAAACTTTGATTTGATACGGGTTGGAGGAAGACCTGGCAACCTACTCCATAAAAATCACTAACTGAGAAACTCTGAGCATCGGTAGCGGGCCACAGAGCACCCAAGAATTGGATACAACTGGAAACAAATAAACATACATTATATTGCTGGTATTGTCTTATTTTACAAACATCGCAGGCATGCTAACAAGGGATGTGTTAGCTTGAGTTAATGGCAAACACGAGCAAGCTAGTTCAAAAGTGATAGTCAGAAAAAAAGTTTTTAACATGCATTAGTTTCAGAAATTATCGAGCTATAACATGACTCAATCAGCTGCATCCTGTATTTGCAATTCGGAATGTAGAATACTTCTTCAAGGAAGGCTAGCAGCATTAACTTGTGCTAATGGCAAACATGAACTAGCTCATTCATACACTAATAAAAACACGATCATTTTTTTTTCAGAAGTGTCCACGGTCCATCACAAAGCAGTCGTTTACCTGTTTACTGGCTGTAAAACCTCCTTAAGAAAAGATCCTTAGCGATTATTCTTCGGATGTAAGATGGGTGGGAACAAGGAGGTTTTGTTTTTATACAAACTCGGAGTATTTATAGGAGCAGTTAATAGGAGAAATCCATTTAGAAATACAAAGTAAAGTTTTCATACTATGTCCCATTTCAATGCTCCTTATGTACGTAGTAAATATGGATTCAGAAATATGAAAGGTCTATGTTGTGTTTATTTGTAAAACGTCTTACTGCCAATGATTCTTTGTTGCTCAACATCCAGAGCACATTGTGACCAAACAAAAACAATTACATTTTTGCCGAACAGTAGCAAGTCCCTTTTGGCACTCAAGTGTCGGCTGCAGGTTAATGACTGATAAGCCATACAACAGGAAAATTACCTTAATGGCTGTTATTATAAAAGATCTCTCCACCAGCTCACAAAAAAGTCAAACAAAACTCCTCATTAACAGCACTACAAAGCTGCCAATCGCTCAGCCTACTATTGTTAAGAAAATTCAGAAGCACAAATGAGTCTGCAGTATGCATAAAAAGAACTACCTTGAGCACAATGCTCAAAGGATGGCACGTTTCCTAGTGGTATTAAATTAATTCTATTATTGAATCGTAAACTTAAAGCGCCAAGCCCAGTGCTTTTGATAGTAGCAATGGAAAATAAGTTAAGATTGTAGGCAGAGAATGAGCTATCAGGTATTCAAAGACACAAAAAGGCACAAATAATTCTAAAGTGTTTATCTTCTAATAAGGCATACGCAAGACTAACACACTAGTAATTGAAGTGAATTAGAGACATTAATCAGGACCTTATTACAAAAAACTGAAGCAGTCAAACAGAGAATCGTTTTGAAATTAACTTTTTTCTCTTTAATTGTTTTGAAAGTGTAGTTTGCTTTAAAAGTTTGCTTTTGGAAATGTCCAAAATTACCATTAGACCTAAAGAACACATAAACAAATATAGCCTAGTGGTTAGGGAACAGGATTAGTAATTGAAAGGACACTGTTTCAACCTCACTAATACTAGGTTGCTGCTGTTGGGCCCTTGAGCAAGGCCCTTAACCCAAATTGCTTGGACTGTATACAGTAATTACTGTACGCTTCAGATAAGGTTTCTGCTAAATACTGAAAATGTAAATTATTTTATTAAAGTCAACCTTTGTTTTTATGCAACTACAGTAAATACAAAATATTGTTCAGATTTCTTAAATAAATGGTATAAATGGATGAAAATGGCCATTTTAAACTGTCATGATACACATAATTACTAGGTAAAAGGTAAAAATGTGGAATTAAAGTTTGGTTTCTCCTTGTTTGGTTTCTCGTGACTGTGGAAACTTACTGTGTGACCAAACCTGTCTGAAGGACAATCATCACTGCAGAACTCCATAAACCAAGCCTTCTTGTCAGAGTTGCAAGATTGAAGCCACTGTTGAGTGAAATGAATAAGACGGTCCACTTAGAATTTGCTATATAGCATGTACATTCTCTGACAACATAGAAACGGATTCTTTGATAAGATAACAATTAATCTCTCTGGGCAGAACAGCAAGAGTTTTATCAGGCAAAAAATAGACTCTGCACACATTGGCAAATACAGGAACATCCAGAAAGAAAACTTTTCCAGAGTGCTGAACACAGCAATGAACCAATGTCAATGTTCTGGGGAAGCTTCTGGATGTCCTTGAATGGCAAAAGCAAAAGCCATATATAAATCTGAACATATCAGTTTACAAGAAACCCAAGATGAAAAAGCTTTTTCTCCAAGATGGAGGATTTTCCTGATTGAGAGGGTTATGCGTCTGGATGTGCACATCTGTAAGAGACTTATCCAAGAAGTCTTAGAGCAGTAATTGCTATCAAAAAGGTAACCAAATTTTGGCTGAAAGGTTTAAATAATTTTGCCAAATGAAGATCAAATCCTCTTACTTGAGGTGGATCCTAAACCACACATTTTGTTCATAGTACGCATTCAACTCTTATGTCTTAGTGCACATTTCATAGGTGTTTTCTCAAACGGAACACTACACTTCAGGGTTGTTACGGACTAACATATGATCATGGTTCTCAAACTAAACTTGGCATCTACTTTTTAAAGAAAGTAAACAAAACACATTTCACACTATGCAATGCATTTTCCTGTAATGTGATTTGATATAAACTCACACAAGTTACACTTTTGTAGCAGCTGTCAGTGAGGGATAGCAGATTATTAAGGTTACTTTGAGCTCTTAAGCATCTGGTATAATAGCATGAGACAAGAGTACAGCCTGATACTAATTAAGCATCTGTAGTAGTAGTAAACAAGGTTATTCGTTATTTGCAAATGTTGTTTAATTTTTAATTACATTATCTATTTTACACGAGTAGTTTTATTTACTCATTACAGACAATTAAGTTGTATGATCTGTAAATATTTATTATTATAGATTAAATCTATACAATGGTAATCACACTAGCAATGTTTATAAGGTTAGGAAACTGTGATATTAAGTGATATAGAAAACTGTGAAGTGATGATTCACAAGGTAATTTAAGAATTAAATTAAAAATTAATTATTAATTGATTGCCTAAATGCCCAAATTAAAACCTTAATTAAACTAAACAAAATGTGTTTGATCAGTGTTTGCTAATAATATAGCTAATAAAGCATCTGTCCAGCATGGAATAACAAAGGAAATTCAAGTTGAATAAGAAATATATATATATAGTGATGTTTTAGTCTTGGTTTTGAGGTCGCCAGGGTTCACTTACTATGCTGGTTTGCAAACGGGAGTTCTGGTTTCCTCCTACAGTCCAAAACATGCAGTATGTTTAATTCAAGACACTGTTCTACCTTTTAGGTGAGTGTGTTTGCGATCATATGGACTGGTGCTTCGTCCAGAGTGTTTCTGTGTGCCTGGTAGTCATTTTAAAACTAAGATGTGGATTCCAGCCCCGTCCTCGACCCTGACTGGATAAAAAGTCAAGACGATGTAAGTAATTAATAATGTTTGTACATTTTGGGACTCCAGTAAAAGTCATAACAGTTTTGCAATATTGAGTTTATAAAACTCATGAAATGTGGAGGAAAACATTGTCTTGGCTGCCTTTTCAGAGACCAAGCAGGTACATCTAGGCTTCACATCAGAGCAGCTTTACAAAATAAATTGATGTAGCCCAACTTCTAAAGTTAGCAGACATCCATTTCATCTCATCTCTTTCACATCTTACACATCTGTAGTAATCATCATCATATATCTACAAACTAGACGTTCTTCCTCACATCGTGTTGACAGTCTGGTTGAATAAGTCTCTAATCCTGGAAGTCTCAAGTCTCATGTTCGGCCACCTAGAATCTCATTTCAGATCATCATAAGGCTTCAAAGCTTCAAGCATACAAAAACTCAAAAAGCAAACACAAACTATATACAAAGCATCGTATGGAAGTTTTGGATTATAGATTAATGCCTTTGAATCACTTAAATCTAACATAACTTCCATTTTTACAAGACATTAAAATTACTCATCTGTGCTTGCCAGTTTGTGGAAGCATTCTAAACACCAACCTGATATTCTTCCTTTTCTTCTTTACTGTTCTACTTATTTGTTACCAACTAGTGATGTAGATCGACGATGGTGAAGTGTAGCTTTACCATGTTAAATGAAATATATACCAGATAACATAATAATAAAGGTGCAGGCTCTGTGATAGTGGGTTCATAATATTGCTATTTTTGAACCTGGGAAACTGAAGCTAACGATTCATCAATTCAATTTCACCAGGAAACGATGAAGAATGTGAATAATCCATTTTTTATAAAGCTTTATTGAAAAAATCTGATTTGTGCTGACCTTGTCCCAAAGTCGACCCCAAGTCAGTTAAATGTTATGATGCTTTACTAAATACCGCACTAAAAAACTTGTCCTCTTATCTGACTAAATCAAAGCTATTTTGTTTAAGCTTTGTTAAAGCTATTATATTTATGCAGTATGTATGTCCCAAATTGGACACTTGCATACTTCGAGCATTGTGTTTTAATCCATCTGAGAAATAAAATAAAAGTCTGAAATTCACTGAAATTCCCGGGATTGTGCACTTCAACCGGCCAAAACATATAGTGTGAAACGATAGACACTTTGTGCACTAAACCGACACCATCAATTGTATGTAATGGTTAATAGTGGCCATTGACAAATTGGAGGCAACTGCGTTGTATAAATGTAAGTAGTGTTAATAGGGTAAACAAAAGCATATAAAAGCATGTAAATTCATTCATCAAAATTCAAACTGGCGGGCTAGAGAACCTTGATCCGTCACTGTGTAATGGTCCATTTGTGACAATCATCACTCTGTACATTCTTTTGGGCCTTTTTGATACTGTATTGTACACAATATAAAGACAAGACTAAAAACACTGTCTGTCTACAAATGCTGCTATCTAATTTAAAAAAACTGAAATATGACTGAAATATGACATTTCTGTGATTTGAATGATTTACACCTTCCATTTTTAGCATCATGCCATTCAAACCAATTGGATGAGGTGACACAAAACTCTAACATGCCAGAAAGCATTTCCCTCATTGTCACTAGCAACTCTGAATAAGCAAATAAAGTATACTGTTAAAACATTTATACACAATAGAAATACATTCAATTATTTTATTTGCCATGAAAAAACAATCCACTCTCTCTGCCCTATGATGTTGTCTATGTAGTAAGTGCACAAAGTTTGCTTTCTTTGTAACTTCACATGTTTTGTTGGCTCAGTTTCTAACCTAAAGCTTGTTTCTACATAATGTTATTATTACTTAGGTTGTAATGTTTATACTAGTACAGAATAGTACAGGGCTTTTATCTTATTACGGTAATAATACTTTTACATTTAAATGTTGGTAAATCCCACTGTCCTAGTTTCAGTAGCTATGTTTTGAAAACTAGTCAGTTCATGTCCAATTGCATGGTGTGCCACAACCTTGATGATGGCATATATTGCTATATTTAGTTAATCCCTGACATAAATGAAAGGCTAATTTTAAAACCTAGGGTGTATAAATCTGTGTTGATTAGAGTTTTAAATCAGTGTCGACTATAATGTTCATGTTCTATAGACTTTAAATACATTTTGTACCCCTTGGTGTGCCAGTCCTTACAACTCCTGCTTATATAGTAATTATGGAATTTAAGAAGTTGAGTTGATTCTGCTACACAGTGCCCTTAATCGAGGTAATGGGTGGTTGATTGGGGTGCTTTGTTAGACCATGGTGAGTGTGTGTGATGACCTATGATTATACGGGCAGTGTGTTGACTGGAAGGAGACCCCCTACCCACCAGCAGCAGGCAGGGAGGCCCACCACATCATTACAGTGAGTTGTTTTGTCATGGAGGTTGAGCTAGGCTCTTATTAGAGCCATGCGTAGTTCACACAGCTCTTTTACAGCATTCTGTAACACATTCTCTCTCTTCTCTGCTCCACTATGAACTGCTGAACCTTGTGCGCTCTAAGGGTTCGAGTGCAGCCCTCTCGAATCATACACAGTTTTTCAGTGGCTTGTTGTACAATATCTCTATTATTTGCAAACTGATTTAAAGCTTGCAACACTTGAGTTGATTTGAAGCCCTTTGTGTCCTTCACTTAACCTTTCACAGGCATTCAGATGCATGTCTCTGTCTTCTCTCATTCCTCTTCAGCTTACCCCCCTCCCAGTCACTTCCCAACTGATTCCGTCTGGTCTTATGATACCAGTCTGTCAGACAGATGCCTTCAGCATCATTAAGGTGCACACAGCGTCAATCATCAGTCAGAATCATCGGTCATCCCTGTCTTCTCCTCTGCTAGATCATACAAACCTAGACCTAACATAATTGCACTTCATTGGTCTGCCAACTTCCATTTTCTATTTACACACACTGATATGTTAAACTGTCAATCAACTACCTGCCATGTGGTCTGGTGTGCGATTTCCAAGTTCGGCATGATACCTTTGGTATAATCACAAGTTCCACCCATACAGCCTGATAGGAGATCATGGAAATGTGTTTTGTTTTTTCATTACTGTTAATTAACTAGTACTGTTCTTAAGTAATGGTTTTAAAACTAAATGTGTATTTGAGAGCCAACGTGGGTAGAGAGTTGTTTACAATTGTTTAGAGCATCTGAAGTTTGGTAGACATTTTTAATTCAAACAAAAGTCACAGTTCTTTTTACTTTGAACAGGTATGCATAAGAACAGTCATGGATTAGAACAGCCCATCTCTTAGTGTAATGACATGGCCCTGCAAGTAAAATATTTACTCCTCTTTCATCAAAGTTTATAATTATAGTGTCAGAATATATTTATGCAACTTAAAGAGACATTTTTCAGTCGTTGTATATAGGATTCGGGGCCGATATGGTTTCTGATCAGATGTTCCTGCAGAACCACTTGCATATTTGAGTTGGAGGAATGGTTGTGTGCTTCGACACCCAGTCCTGGCCACTGATGGAGAATGGCCGACCAGCTGCTGTTTCATGCTAGATTAGCCCTCCTGTGGTCAATTTGCTTTTCCTAATGTCAGCTCCCCTCTGCTGTCGCCTAGCAACTACCGCTGCAGCCAAGAGGCCCAGCCATGCATACAGAATTTCACCTGCCGTTTGTGAGGAACGGCTCATGTGTGTGTGTGTGTGTGAGTGAGTGCACGTGTATACGTGTACACGTGTAAAACATGGCATGCTGTGCTCGTGTGAACTGTCTCCAGTAACTGACAATTACATTCACTCAATGTGGATCTGGTTCATCAGACGAAGCTAGACGACACCACAGACAGGTCACCAGTCTATCCCAGGCCAGACATACTAACACCTGGACCTGGCCTGGATTCTAGTGGATGGAAACCTGTGCATCGTCCAAAAAATGTCTCATACCGCATTGCTGGAGAATAAAGTCTGGCTTCCTCTAGCTGTGACATGACAGTGCCACCCCTGTCTGTTACAGGAATACCAAACTAGCCAGTTCCCCTCATCTCTCACCTCAAAAAAGACATAATAAAGATAGGAAACGCAGATTTCTCCAGTCGCGTTGGGTGCATGGGCACTTCTTTGGGGTGATGTGTCTGGTCTCTTTCAGTCTCTGGCTCTCATATGAAGTGGCTTGCTGTATATGTTAGAGGGTGAGGTGATATATCTTCCCTAGATGCACGCCTGAACTATTCTGCTCTGTGCTGTAACGGGAGTGGCACTTGATTACATTTGCAAGGCATGAGCAGAGGTGAAGGTCAGTGAATCAGATAACAGCTCAATAGAAAGCTCTCAACGATGAAACGGCTGCCAACGAATGCAAAGGATGCGTTTTATTTATTTTTTAAGCAAGAATGCAGACGCAGCCTTAACCTTAGACTGTAATTCTAAATGGTTTCAACAGCATTGTGTGCAAAAAGACTGACCTGCTTAATGGCATCTAAGTTATTAAGAAACATAGAGCTTTTCGGTTCAGTCGTGGAAAAATAAATAATGTTGTATAAAACTGTACAGTACAATGAAATGTTTCTCTTCGCATATCCCAACTTGTCTGGAAGTTGGGGGTCAGAGCGCAGGGTCGGCCGCAGTACGGCACTTCTGGAGCAGACAGGGTTAAGGACCCAACAGTGGCTGTGTAGCAGAGCCTGAACTTGAACCCCCAACCTTTGGGTTCCCAGCCCAACGCTCTACCCACTAGACTACACTGTCCCTGTAATAATACATTGTACATTATAACTATTACAATGTAATAGTACATTGTACATTATAACTGAGACATATACTAGTCCCATCACTCAGACAGAAAGACATATTTATTAGCTTAATAACAGATATTAGAAATAACATAATAACCGTTGGCCAGTTGATAGACAGAAAACTAATGGCTTATCACATTATTATTTTTTGGCAGGAGACAGAGAGTAGATTTAATGACCAAAAGTTGGTGGACATCAAATTAAAATTCTCTCTCTCTCTGTATCTGACTCTCCGGTTTATAACTAAGAAATGTAGAAATATTTTAGCGGACTGTGTGACTTTGATGTCTGCTGTAAGATTGAATGAATGTTCTACAGGAGTTTAAAAGAGTTTTCTTCCTTTGTGACTTTTCTTCCTTTTGATTTGACATTTGTAAACGCAGCGTGCCGTTTGTCTGGTGGCTTAATTGTGTCTCTCTGAATTACTGGCAGTGTTTTTTTTTTTTGTTTTTTTTTTCAAATGTATGTCTGTGTTATATTTTGCTTCTTAGGCTGGGTTGAACAATATTATCTGTCAGATGTTCTGATAATGCTTTTCTGCTAGTAGAAGGTTTTTAAGGTGTCTGAACAATCGCAAAGCTGTTTTATATTTGATTGATATTTTAATATTTTTTAATTGTAACTAGTGACGTTTTATACATCTACTATGCCGAGATAATGCACGCTTTGCTTTAATTTCATAATTAGCATTTAGCACAAAGCTGTGCTTTTATCCAAAGAACGGTGCATTTTTTTAAGCTACTGAGATTTATGGGCCAACGGCGGGAACTTGGCAGTGGTGAGGACTGAACCGACAACCTTCGGTTCACTAGTCCAGTATCTTAACCACTGAGCTGCCACTAGCTTGATGAATCAAGCTTTGAGCTCTCGATTTTCAATGTTGAGAGTTTGAATCTCTAATCTGCTAATAACCAATGTTGTGAAATATGTTGTGCAAATCCACTGTACATGAAATATGTGCATGTACATATTATCCGGCTATATATCCTGTTAAATAACCTTTTATCTTTATCAGGATTTATTATTTTGTATTAATTTATTTTAATTACTTATTATTTATTTAAGTGTCCTGTAGTCTGATGTGTTATGATGTATTGCTAATTTGGTGAGTGATTTTATCTGTAACAACTGTGCATGGCGTCAATCAAGCACTTATTTACATTTGTTTTTTTATTTTATTTTATTGGTCATGGTTGTCTAAATAGAACATGAATATTTCAGCAGAATAATAGAATTTACTAAATTATCCACTGTTAACATCCTCCGTCCTGAATAAATAATCTTGGAAACACTTCAATAGTTTAAGATACAGATGATAAATATTTAATTGAAATCACTGTCACATTTGCATTCAGATTTTCTTTTAACACACACCTTCAGATTTCCAGATGTTAGTTTCCAAACAGTGATGATAGTCAGACTAGTCAGTCAGTTTAGTTGCTTCTAAACTTACATAACTGAGGACTAGAAGGTTGCGTTTGGGTGGGACAAGAAGGTCACGGTCACAGTGAAGATATTACAAATCTCCAAGATGTCTCTTTAGAAACCTGATCTGATGGCTTGTTAGTACTTAAGCATAAGTTCAATCTCTCTCTCTCTCTCTCTCTCTCTCTCTCTATATATAT
>JAOTRQ010000020.1:1042956-1075416 GCA_028565875.1 Hoplisoma paleatum
CACACACACACACACACACACACACACACACACACACACACACACATGGTGGAAACAGCACATGCTGTAAATTCCACTTGCACCTGCCATCACGCCGGTCTGTCATGTTTTCTATCCCGGACATTCCTGCAGACCTTCCAGACCGCTTCCTTTAGTTTCACATCGGTGACGCCCGATGAGCGTCCGTGTTGTGGTTTGAGGTTTGGGAAGGGACGGGGGATGGGGTGACAAGGGGGGGGGTAGGTTAGGGTGCAGGATTTGCTTGCTTCCCTGTGTTTTCCAGACTTTTTGGGCGAGACGCGCAGGCTAATAGAGGGCAAAGCCATTAACCAAACAGAAAGAAGAGCGCTAATTATAATCATTGTTACGGTTCATTCTTGTGACGTCGTTCTCCACGCCGGAGACCTTGACGACGCCCGGTTTATCACCCGTCCGCATGGAACGGCGCCGTCAGACAGAAGCGAGGTGCTTTATCTGACACGCTATTCAACCACTGACTGCTAATTCTCTTAAGATTAATTACTCGAAGTGAATAGACTGGCGTCCGCTTTGTGCTCGTTTGGAAGACACAAAGTAAAAGTGTGTCTACGATTGTTGGTCCTCAGTTTAAAGTTTGGACACACACAATAGATGTTGTCCATTCTCACGAGGTCTTTTTCTACATCGTAGAAGAGCGTTTCATCCAAGAACGAGAGTCATGGAGAGATGGGACGGATGACCAGGCCTCCACAATCGCCTGACCTAAACCGGGCAGTGACCGGCTTTCCATCCGAACGTTTGACATTTTTAATGACGTTTGACGTCTCCATCAATCAAAGTTCTGTGAATAAACCTTCAGTTCTGAATGTTCTGATGTTACACTGATGATACACTATAGGGCGACTTGTAGACTATCAGGTGGCTTGTACACTATAGGGTGGCTTGTACACTATAGGGTGAGTTGTTCACTATAGGGCGGTGCTTGTACATTATAGGGCGGCTTGTTCACTATAGGGCGGCTTGTTCACTATAGGGCGGCTTGTTCACTATAGGGCGGCTTGTACACTATATGGCGGCTTGTAGACTATCAAGTGGCTTGTACATTATAGGGCGGCTTGTTCACTATAGGGCGGCTTGTACACTATAGGGCGGCTTGTACACTATAGGGTGGCTTGTACACTATAGGGCGGCTTGTACACTATAGGGCGGCGCTTGTACATTATAGGGCGGCGCTTGTACATTATAGGGCGGCGTGTACACTATAGGGCGGCTTGTTCACTATCAGGTGGCAGCTTGTACACTATAGAGTCTTGGCGATGGACCCGCGATGGAGCCGCTGGCACACAATCCGTCACTGATCTTTTCCTGGGCTGACACCGGCGTGGGCGGTTGATTCGACAGTCCCGGGTGTTTCGCTGATCCAGGAAGAGACGTTACTGCTCATCTTACACTGAGAAACACGGAGAAACCAGAAAAGATTTTCCTATAAGAGACGAGCGAGATCACGCCGAGAGTGAAGAGGATTCACGGTGTGCAACGTTTCAATTATTTTATTATTTTTAAGGATTTACGTTTTTTTAATATTCCACGGTGCAGCTTCTTCATGGCTCTGATGAGGCTCGTTATCTCGTTATCATGTTAACAAAGTGTCTTCCGACCACAGCGTTGTTATTTAAAGACGGACTGGCTGGTATTTTGGCAATAAGGTCTTGCGATGTGAGGTCTGAGAACCACTGAAGTGTTTTAACTCTGATGTCAGTGATGAACAGACCGAATGAAGAGGAACGTTATACAGAACATACAGATCGGGCAGAACATTATGACCACGTTCTTAATATTGTCTCGGTCCCCCTTGCTTGTTTACCGCCGGTCATTCCTTCTCTTATACCATCGATCGATTCTGACCACAGCAAACAAGTTGCAAGAGCTTCAAGTTTTGGAGTCTGATAAAATGTTCCCTTGCTGTGTAATATTAATGAAGATGTGGTGCGCTTCACCTTTCATTATGTGCTCAGTATGTTAAACCCGGTGAGTGCATAATGCGACTCTCATCCCTGTACGGAGCGCGCTCAGTACGACGTAGCCGTTAGCCATTGTGACTAGATGATGGTCATTAGTGTTTGTAAACGAACGGCATATCGAGCAGCGTCGGCTCTGTTGGCGAGTGACTTGCTTTCTGTGCTGAAGAGGCTCGTACGAATTCGTAAATCGATGCCGCGTGATGACGTTTTTTGTGCCTCGAGTGATCCGCCTCTGATCATATCGACTCGTCTAAATGGAGGCTTCCAACACGAAGCGCTTAATAACAGCTCGCCGTTTCGATATTTAATCAAGCTGCGCCTTATACGGGACGAATCGACCCTGTAGTGAAACACCCGGCTCAAAGGGGTCTCATCAAATGCAAAAATAATTACATTTGTGGGACGGTGTAGCCTAGTGGGCAGAGCATTGGGCTAGGAACCCAAAGGTTGGGGGTTTAAATCCAGGCTTTGCTACACAGCCACTGTTGGGTCCTTGAGCGAGACCCTTAACCCTGTCTGCTCCAGGGGGCGCCGTATGTTATCTGACCCCTAAACTTCCAGACAAGTTGGGATATGCGAAGAGAAACATTTCGTTGTACTGCACATCTGTATATGTGTAATGACAAAATTTGAATTATTAACTATTAGACTACGGCTGAACATTCTGAAATATTTAAGAGCCTCTACATACAAATATTTAAGAGTCTCTACATACAAATATTTAAGAGCCTCGGATTGCAGCATAGTTTATCTGTTATTAAGGTCAGTACCCATTCATCTACTTGATATTGCTGAAAAGGTTCTATTCTTGTTATGTTGATATTCAAGAGGTCTGGCAGTAATTGTGCCTGGGTGTGACTAGACTAATTGAACCCACTTACTAATTATATTTGATTCATTGGTTGATTAAGTAACTACGAAGGTAATTAGTTGTTTAAATAGGAGCATGTGCTGGATATATTTATCTCCTTAATGAACAAAATGATCCTTTCAAACTTTTTTGTCTTTATTGTTAAAGTTAGTTGGAAGATTGAAACGATTTGAAAACAGGTTCTTTTTTGTGATGCTTTTCACCACAGTGTTGTCACTTCACTGGGACGGTTGTCATGGTTTGTTCTGATGTCACTGATGCCACTGCTTTCTAATCTATGACAGCTAAAGTTAATGACTAAAGCATAATACATTTTCCTCATTTCTATTAATAAAGAAAGTATCCTTTAAACATATATTTTATAGAGATTTATAAAATTCAATTAGGTATTTTACATTTGTTATTCTTAAGTTTGTGTGGAGTTTCTGTGTTCTTCCTGTGTCTGGGTGCTTTCTTCCCATAGTCTACAAACCAAATGGGGGTAAGTAGGAAGGGCATCCTAAATCAATAATGATTTATTGGAATTTGAATGAAATTAAATAAATGAAATTAAACATTACTTGCATGTTTTTGCATTTCTAGAACAATTGCTCACGTCCTGCTAATATTTAATACATATTGTGATATATATATATAGAGAGACATTCCAATACCATTAGTTTTTACCAGCTCAGACCTTAATGTCCTTGACATTTCTATTCATTCTGATGAATCACTGAATTAATATCCAAATGAATAACTCAGGTGACATTTAATAAAATAACAATATAGTAGATTTTGTATTATACTATTATTATAGAATGTTTTATTTGCCAATCCAGGTCAGTTCAAAATAGTAAATAATCATTTCAAAAAGCTGTTCAACACCAGAAGACCTCACGTCTTTCAACACCTCATTTTATTGTCCCAACATTCAAAAGTACAAATAATTCAAACACAACAGTTTATGAAAAACAAAACAAAACAAAACGAAAAACATTTACAGCAAGATTTTTTTCCATATTTTATTTCCAGTTTCAGAAATGACCTAAACTAGCAAGGATAACATGAAGTCATTCATCGCAGTAGTTTGATTAATAATAAGAATAATAAGAATAATAGTAATCATAATAACAATAATCAATAATTGATAGTTAAGTAATAACATAAGTAGGAGAGACCAGCTTGGTCCAGTGATTTTTTTTCATATTTTTTAGTCTTTAAAGATTTATAGATTCTCAGATAGTAAACAAACACATTTTCAGAAGAAAATGAAAAATGACAAGAGCCTTGTTCCTCACTTGGCCTTCCCTCCTACACTACTGGCTGTTGGTTTCCTATTGGCAGGCTGCCACTATAAGGCGCTACAGGGGAAGAAAGTGAGCCACAGCGATTTGTACCGCAGAGGCATGGCCCATGATCCAAACACTCACACCCCAACCCAACCCCAGCTCAAACACCTAGACATACACACATACACGCTCACACTTTACAGACATTCGGATTGCAGTTATACACACTCGCGGAGGGTTATTCCATAAGCGAAGAGGAGGAAGGTGATGTAGGTAATCGGAACAACATTCTATTTGGATGGTTGCATAATTCAGACTTCCACCTGTGCTAGGTTTTGAGGAGGGCTGTGCTACTGCCCCGCAGACCAAGCAGATGATGCAGGTAATGGATTAATTACTGCACTAATGGATGAGTGATGAAGTGTGTGAATGTACCCAAGTAGTTAAAGTTCTCCAACATTCATAACAGTTCTATCTCAACATGAATCGATTATTTACTTACTCTCAAGGAGCCTTTCATTAAATTTACCTCTCAAAATAGACTATTTGGTAGAAAATATATTATGGGTGTCATATTTTAAATATCATCTTCTATAGATAATCAACTTCATCCAGTACAATCAGTGTCAATGCTTTTTGGAATCAACATGTCATATGCGAATAGCAGAAGTACTTTAAAAAGAAGTTAAAGTTACATTGAGGTCTCTGCTGATTGGTCCATTGCAATGAACAATACTAAAACAACCGACATACCATATACGTAATCAAATCAAGGCAGCTGAGCCTAAAATATCGGATGCCGTACAAATCTATGTTTCAAAACTATGTTTCAGACCCACATTTTTGCATAATGTTGAATCACAAAGCAACGGTAGTGTGTGGAGGGAGGGCGGGAAGCGGCTTTTAAAACTACACAAACTTATCACAGGTTATATTGAACCAGAACAACTGTTATAACATTCTATTAAGACTAAACTTTATTGAAAAGATTTAAAGATTTATGTTTAACAAGACAAGAAAAAAGCAATAGCAAATTTAACTATTGACTAGGTTATGCATAGCGAGTAACTGTTTCTAGTAATAAGGGAAGAGCCTCACCAACCCTCTTGACATTTTTTTAATTTTTGACTTTTAAACTTTTTTTATATTGTAATTTTGATATATTGGTACAAAGCACAAATGTACTAAAATTTCTCAGTGCACAGGACTAATGGAAGAGCGTCTCCCCTAGTCGTTTGTTCCCTTTAGCTCAGAAACACCCCCTCCCTGTACCAGAATCACACAAAAACACAGACAACAGAACAACAAATAAATAAATAAATTAATAATCAATCAAGATAAATAAATAATTTAATTAAGGAAACAATCAATAAATAAATACATATTTTCAAGAAGCCTTTTTTTAGTTTTCTTTTGCTGCGGCGGTAAACAAAAAAATAGATTTTTTTTCCACAAAGCGACATGACAACATATTAAACGAGTCCTCACGAGTTTTCTAAATAACCGAACCATCACTTTATAAAGATCTTATATGAAAAAAGACAAGCATGAACCAAAAAACAGTGACAACTCAGATAGATATAGATATTATAAAACAAATGTAGACTATATATCATCTATTTTTACACAACAAAGAAAGACACATCTGTAATAGATCTTTTTGTGGAAACAAATACTAGACTAACAAAACTAGCTAATTATTTGCTGTACACTCAGCAGATAACCTATATTGTCAGCAAGCCAAAGAAAACTCCTTAAGTGATTCTTATATGGCCCAAATTTGCTCGTCTGGCATCAAGATAGGGGCCAACACTTGAAGTAAACAAACTGAAAACAGCAGCTCAATTTAACGCCAACATCAAAGTTTCTTTTTTGTTCTCTAAATAGCACACAGAACAACAAACTTGAATATTTAAGATATGTGAACCATGTAATATAGCACCTACAGCTGATCGCTAAAGGAAGTACATCTCGAATGCAATATCACAAACTTAGAGCAAAACGGAACCATAAGGATGTACATTTTCTAAACGGAGAAAGTATGAGTATGCAGTACTATATCCCAAAGACCAATGATGGAAAGTAAATGAGTGGACAATGTGTGGCCTTACTTTGGGCTCTTGACTGCGAGGATGCCTCATGCCTGGGAAGACCCTATCCCTCTCCTACAGGGGATTGCTGTTGAACAATTACGTGCTATGAAAAATTACCTGCTTAAATTTTGCATCCTTTGATAAAACCATCCATCTACAAAACCATTGCCAATCTGGTTCTCCCTGAAAAACAAACAGCCTCGGATCCTAAAAAGTACCACGGCAGAACGAACAAGACAAGGTGGCACCTGACCCCTCCCCCAAACCCCTAATTAGCCAGTCAAAATATTTTTCTCTTTTTTTCAAATCCAGATTCTTGTAAAAATTCTTCAATAATTCATATGTTAATCATTATTTATAAAAATAGATCTTCTGTCTCTTTTATTTTTTCATTTTTTTCTAAACACATTTTCAAGCAAAGAGATCTTCTCTTTGGCAACAGTGTGTGTGAGTGTGTGTTTTTTTTAGTCAACAGGAGTTAACCCATCCCTTCCCTCTCCCTGTCTCCTGATCCCTCGTGAGGAAAGACATTGGTTCTGTTTGCAGTACAAAACAAAACAATGTTAAAAATTTCTTTTCTTTTTAGAGAAAAGGGACGACATCATCCCTGTCAATTTTACTTAGGGGATTTAATAATATACACCAAAAGAAATGTATGAATGATCATCAATTTGTTAAAAAGAGCGCCCTCCCATTCGCTTACCAGGGAGGTGTAATATTAACGACAGTGGATCCGGATTTAAGAGAACAAAAGGAAAACCTGAATTGAGAGTACAATCTGAAGAAGGACATTCTCTTCTTGAAATAAGGGCGGGTTGGTTTTGCTACTGTTTACAGAGGAAAGAAAAGAAAGAAACGACCACAAGAACCCAAAGGATATACAACAGAATGCCTGCAACTTTCACAGGTCTTCTAAATCATGAATAATTTTCATTTTCAATTTATTAATACTTAGGCAACATTGGCTTATAGGTCCAAAGTTATATTATAAGCCATATACAGTCCTGTTTAGTGGGTGTGTCGCTTGTGATCCTGTTTGTTGTAGGCTATTTGTGTGGGCTGAGGTGAGTGTTAGTATTGGTGTGTTTGACAGGGCTGCACGACAGTGGGCAGGAAGTTCAGGACTTATGGGTCTTGTTGGTCTTGAAGGACACCTGCAGCACGCGGTCGCCCAGCCGGTACCCGTTCAGACTGGCGATGGCCATGGCCGCCTCATCGTAGTTCGTCATGGTGACGAAGCCGAACCCTTTGCACTTGTTGGTGTTGAAGTCTCGGATCACCTTGACGTTGTTGACCGCGCCGAAGGGCCCAAACAGCTGCCACAGCACACTTTCATCCGAGTCTGGAGACAGATTGTAGACGAAGATGCACCAGCCAGTGCCTGTGTGCCCGGGAATGTTCATCCCTACTAGACTGGTCATGCTGTCTATGGTGATGGGAGAGAACCTATAATAGAAACATATAAAAGAGGGGTGGAGAGAAACAGATTATGTTTTAGAGAAATAGTTTTTGTAATATGTAAGCAAGCATCGCTGGATGGACATAACATCCAATTCACCCCGGACACGTCTGTTTTATTCGTTAAGGTTCTTAATGCATTTTTCATTCCGGGCCTGTCCGATATGATTCTCTATTTTCATTTATTCCACACTAATGAACTGTGTATTATATATTTACATACTTCATGATTTTTTTTTAATTAAAACAAGACCTGATAAGATAAGAATTATCCAGTCATGAGTCACGACAAGAGTCTGATTCCATTGGGAAACACTAAGTGGAGGGCAAGCTATGTGCAGTGTAGATACCAATGGAATGAGCTAGTGTGTGTAATACACCACTACAACACCCAAGTGTCCCTGAATTTGACCCATATTGCTGCAAAGTGACTATTTTCTGCATTATGATGAACAGAATTTACCAAAATGATTCACTGCAAACTGTTTAGTCATTTCGGCTGTTTATCTCGGTTGGTCGTTGTACTCGAATCTTTATGTGACGCAAATGCATGACACATCCGGGGTGAATCTGGAGTTAGCCAGCAAAGTGCTTCTAAAATTTTACACCAGATCAAGACGAACACACACACAAAAAAATAATGCAAGCACATAAAATACACATTAGCTGCAACCACTCGCCGCCTTGTGAACTGAAATCGACATGCAGTTTGTAATCCCGGGCTGATAGCTTGCTGCCTCTTGTGTCAACCTCTTTTGAATGTATTACTCTTGACTTTAGATAATTTAGAGACTGAATACTTGTTTGGTTGTAAAAAGGAAGGCGCCTGATGGCTTTTTGTATGCAGTCTGAATAGGCTGTTCTCTAGACGCATGAGGGCCGTATAAAAAAAAGCCTCTTCTTTCACTGCCTTCCTGAGTGGTTCTATTGCTGAGACCAAATTGCAGGAACTCATCACATTAATACATTCCAAGTTTATGGCAGATTTCGAATGCAACTAGAGTTAATCTTCTCTCATGACTCTTATAAGCTTTACTTTTGCTTTTTGCTTTTCTTTCTCTTGATACAGGGATGCAAATGCTTAGCACATGGCATCACGTAATTGCCAATCTGCTTAAAGGAAACTTCCTTTCTTAAACAATAAGTAACTTGGATGAAGGTTAAATCCATACGTTCATTTAAAGGAATGACTGTAAATATTAATGGAGGTGCTTTAATAGACATTTCCACTTTGTGGCTAATGGGTTAACTCCGCTGACATCTTTGGTGACTGAACCGCTACAATTATCTGTATGTTGTCGAAGGTGGTTGCTGACTAAAAGCAGCAGTATGCGGGTTGAAATTACAAACAATGCTTTCTAGGTGCCTGTAGTGTGGAATTGAGTGTATTCCGCCCACAGCCCCAGTAGCTCGGTCGTGCACGACTATGATCGATAACGCCGTGCAGATTGCGAGGCCGGCCAATTCCCTGCTTCTTGTTTTGTCATGAATTACTCAGACGTTTCATTTGCGCTTTCTTCCTGGCAGTGTCAATACGTCTGCCTGGTCCCACTTTTGTTTTGTCGCGTCCGCATCTTATTATGCTAACAGGGAGTATAATGGCGCATCAGCTCACTTTACATTGGCTGACAAGCAACCATCTCATATCTTCAATTACTCCATGTTTCTGTGTAAATAATGAATCCAGTGCCATGATTCATCTCAGAAGAGATGAGATAAAAACACGCTGTGTGGTAATTTGGATGCCAGTCATCTCCAAGTGTGTGAGGGCCAGTCTAGATTAACGTGAGCATGGAAGAGGCTCCAGCAGAGCTAAGAACGCTGGACGGGGAGTTGCATAGCAACAAGCAGACGACCCTCCCGTACTGTCCACCTTTATCTGCCGCTGCTTATTTCCACAGGCTAGGATCTCTTTGTTAATTATATCCCGCCATGTACTTTACAAAAAACCTGGCATCCACCCTAGCACCTTGATCCCTTTGAGGGAATTTTAGAAGACTGCCGCTGTGATGGCCAACAGCATTTGGAATTTTTATTTAAAAATATATATTTCATTGCAGGAAACCTTGTTAATCTTGTTACATTGTCTGAGTTTATTTACCCCGTGGTTTTTGTGATTATTGATTATATTACGTTTCTTTCTGAGAAGGTTGTTAGAACTGCTAAAGAATTAAGTGTCAACGGGTTTAGGCTGGAAATAATTGAAGCTCATAAACTTCTCTTGCGAGGTTTTTCAGTATTCTAAAGAGGCAGCTGGTGTGTAAAATTTATATTTGTGCTTCTCTTATAAGTGTGTGTCCTTAAATACACCACACCAACATTCATTTGGCTATTAAAAAAATAAAAACTTGATTATAAAGTCTATGGCATATAGAAACATTTTAAATGATCCGTAAGAAGCAGCAAACAGCAGATTAGCGAAACCTAGGTAATCGGAGAACGTTCTGGAGTGATAGCTGCAGTTTTTCCTGCAGGGATCCAGATATTCTCCCCCCCTCTGCCTCACTTTTTACCCTTCTAATCTAAAAATAGGACAGAGAGTTAAAGGTGCAGCGGTAAGATTTTTTTTCAAACCCTTTTCCAATTTAATTGTTGTCAATTTCCCTAATGCAGTACTGCCCTTGTACTGTCCAAGGAGAGCTACGACTATCACATGCTCCTCTCTATATGCAGTCGGAAACTGCATCTTTGTAACTACCTGTGATCTGTTACAGAAAGCTTAATGCATATGGGAAAGATGCAAAGATGATTTATTAATTAGCAATAAATTGATGCAAATTAAGTAACTCCTATAAGTCGATGAAAGATTTGGAAATGTAAGCTGGTTAGATAAAAAAGCATGAGAAACTGATGCTGGATAAAAAAAACTGGCTTACTTCTGTAAGTTTAATTTATATCTAGAAATGTGGCAATCATTAACTTATAAATTTAACAGTACAATTTAACACTAATCGATTACAATGTTAAGAAATAGATAGGTTTTAAAGATATTTATTGATATCATTTAATTAATAGAACACATCCATATGTTTAGTTGAACACAACTAAATAAACCACTAAACCTCTTTAATTTTAACCAAGTGCCACTTAACTCTGAATGCTATTCATGTCTGTTTATACACTCAGTGAACGCTTTATTAGATGCACCTATCTGGTACATACTTTAGCCCATCTGTTGTGCTTTTCATCCCATGTCTTCTTGTTCATCAGTCGCAATGAGCTGCCTTGGAACCCCCACTGACCAGATGATGTTGGGGTAGTGGACCATTCTCAGCAGTGCAATGACACTATTATGGTAGTGTGCTGTGTTAGAATGACTGTACCTGGTGCGGCAGTGTCGTTGGGATCTTTAATTACCGGTTGCTAGCTTGTTTTTTTGTTAGAACGCACTATTCTGGCCCCAGCAATAAATACGAGACAACAGTGCTGCACCAACTCATTTAAATCCAACACATACCGGGTTAAGATCATTTTAGTGTTATTACAGTGCAGAGCACTTGGACCAATCGAATAACATGTAGTCTTATGAGGGGACGCGGGGAGGTGGTGTTGTTGTCTTATCTGATTAATAATTAAGGTTCAGAGGTTGCTCAGGTAAACAAAGCAACAGATGAGCGGTCAGCAATTGTATGGCCCAGAAGAAAATGTTTGGTAGGTGTTTCTTAAAAAAGAATCACACCACAAAAGGTGCATCCAATAAAATGAGGAGTGAGTGTATAACCAAAACACGTCAAAGAGTTACAGATGACTTTAGGAGTTATTTTGACAGACGAGTGACCCTGAATCCAACAGCCCCCATAACTAAATAGCAAAAGCCACAAATGATATAACACAGAATACACAATAATCTACATTCACATTCAACACAAACAAATAAAATGATCCAATCTGGACCATTCTAAGGACAATAATGATTGGTGGTTTGAAATAAAGCAGACAAGTTTCAAATCAAGCAAACTCAAGAAAGGAGAAAATAAACTTCTGAACAAAATGTGAATTTTCAGAAAATGAAGACAAAAAAAGAAACAGGATAGAAATCATTTAGTCAACATGGACATCTGGCATTCGGTGAAGTTTAATTACCTCTTAACGCCATAGGCCATATTAAGCAAATTGTCCAGCCTGTGAAGAGAAGGAGGGTTCTGGTGTTAATGCAAGGCAGATGGTCTACTCACCCAGTGGAACTAATGCTAAAGCCCTGCCTCGCTGAAGAAGATGCCCATCCAGCAATGGACCATTACACTGTTCAGCCCCATCAGGCATGTTGCAGAGTAAACCACCATCCTGGCAAAGCATCAGGTACTAACTCTGAGCCGGAGGAGCCACCTGATGCCAGGCAGACTCACTGCTATTATAGCCCAAGGCTTTGCAAAAGAGTATTAAACCCTGTAAGCCTAGCAGTGTTGATTTCAGAGCGTTACTCTGATATATTAAGCACGTAATAGACATTTCCTGTTCTAAATGTCTTGCAATCTTAATATATCATGCAATTGCTTGTTATAGCACTGTTGTTTTCCTGTGAAATGAGTATGCTGGTGCAAATTCCGTCAAAAGCTGATAGCTGTGCTTTATCTTTATAAGACAATTCAAGGCAAAAATTGGTGCCTGAGTTTTTCTATCACAATTTTGATGCTTGAAGGCTCAGTTCTGAAATATAATAGAAGACCGAATAAGGAGAGCGTTATTGCTTATGGCGAGCTCTGTCATTCTTAATAATTCTATACTTTTTGACAGATTGCAGACAGATTTGTGACAGGAAATGTATTAATATCAAACAATTACCTCAAAGAGTAAATACATGACATTTGTGATTGTGTAAAGATGACATGCTGGCGGTATGAATGACAGTGTCTCTGGGGTTTTGCACTTTATAAAGCAATGGAAAAGTGTAGTAATTTAACATGACATTTGAATGAAGTTAAAGACAGAATGTAATAAGATATTAAATCAAGGTGTCCTTTCTTGCTCTCTGTTTTTTTCGCTGTCTCGCTCTCTCATTCACTGACTCTCTCAAGTTCTTTTCATTAGCCCGGGTGACCTGCTGGGTTCATGCATTACACTTTTATCCCCAACAGTCACTCTCATTTTGGCTTTCTGTCTGTTTGGCCACATTTTGACCCCCATCCCTCACGTGGCATGCCCCTTTCTTGTGTCCCATTAAGCTTCTTCATGATGGTTGACAGAGCTAATTAACACTTTCCCACAAATCAACACATTTTCCTGACAAATGTACAAACACAAACTTGCTCTGTGTAATCACACAGACTGCAGTTCTCAGTGAAGTGATGGAGAATAGGCCTACATTATTTCAGGGAGCACTTTAAGACTCTAGTCCTGTTGTTTAAGGGTTTACAAAAAAAAGACAAACCCAGAACGAGCTAAATAGCTATAACCATATTGTGAAATAATGCTATTATTGCCATTACTGTTTATAATGTGACAGCACCAAGGTAGATTATAATAAACATCAAGAATGTTAACTGCCAGTTAAGCATAGCAGAAACAAATCCATCATTAAAATGATTAAAATAATAAATGTGTAAAATCCTTTAACAAGTAAAGCAGTTGTTTATCTTAACCTATAGACAGAACAGATAAATAAATAAAATGTTTTATAACATCTTTATGTAGACCTTTATGTAGATTACTATTATAACATATTAACAGTGTATGCCATTTTGTCCCTCATCTAGCAAGGACGCTACATTTTCCAGCTGCCACGCTAGATGATTATTTTAAAATAAATTAAACATAATACCACAATTGAGTTGTTTTCAGATCGAAAATGAATTTTAGCTAATTTTAGCTACATTATTTCCCAGTGCAGACTACTCATCTCATCTTAGTTATTTCATCAGAACTACACAAATGGTACAGTTGACGGTTGTTGTTGCGGATTGATTGAAGCACCATTTTTATTTATTGGTTGGATAAATTGGTACTTTTAGGTGTTTAAAGTCTAAATTGCTCAGATCTGAACTTATCTTGATCTAGCCTGAACATTCACAGCTATGTGTACTGTATATCAACAGAGCAAACCAGCACCCTAAAATGACCTGAAAAGCATATTTGCATCAACATTGTATTTGTTAAAACGTTTACTTCTATAGTTACTTTTACAGTTGTGTAATATTACGCATGTGCAAAGTGTGACGTAAATAACATTCCTTTTGACACAGTGCAGCCACATAGAGTATGTATCTGAATTAGTGCTGCATATGAAGTGTGTCAAATCTTTATAAATAAAAGTGATTGATAAGATGAAGTTGGCTTGAAAAAGTCAGTAGAAGTTCAGGATTAAAGGTTGATGTGAAAAACACATACGTAAAGGTCAGTGAATGGCCTAAAGATGAAAAATAAACAGTGGAAATGGAATGAATAACAGTGAAATAACAACAAAAAACAGGCTCAGAGCAAGTCATCTATGAAGTTTTGTGTAGTTTGGTCTCTGTACCTGAAAGTAGCAACAATAGAGAGGATGTAAAATGATGCTGCACTATAGGTAATGATAGGTTGACACATGATTAAGGAAGCATAATTTAATTTAATGCTGTCAGTGTAGCTGTCAGTGTAGTTAAGGCTCTGACGATGACATAGCTGCCTGTTATTGGAAGTCAAAAAGTGCATATTTAAACATGCTCATGTGGGCGAGATGACATTCCTTGTTACGCGGTGGATGCACGATAACAGTCTGATCCTTCTTTCCTGTTTTGGCCAGCAGATGGGGCACAGATGTGCGAGATCTGTTAATGATTCTCTTGCTTTAATTTCATCTAACTGGATGTTTCCAAATATATCTTATCATAGATGGTTTCTCTCATACATACTCTCCACCCTGGGACAATAGTTTGCTTGGTCAAGTCTGTTTTTTTAGTACTGATGTAGTATGCTAATGTTCTTTTGGCTTATTACATGTACATAATAAGATTATGTGTTTTATTTTCGGTTATGTGCTGGTGTGAATATGTCACAGTGGATGCATGTTCGCTCTGCTGATCGTTGATATGACAAAGGGAATATTTAACAGTGAAAACAAAACAACTAAATATAAAATGTCTCAAAGCAAAGACTTTTTGAAGGCTAGTACTACTATAAAAATATTATAATTGTTCCTACTCCTTTATTATTATTATCTAAAACTAACTATCTATAATTATCGAACTTACTCTCAAAAAGCAGTAAAAAATATTATTTTTCAAGCCAACCTAATAAAATAAGCAGTATTTATTCAGCCAGTACTGATAACAGGAAAGATATTTACTTGGCTGTTTCTGACCAAGTTAATTAGACAGGCTGGGTGCACCATGGGTAAATGAGTTAATTGGAGGTGCAAATCAGGGCTTCTGTGCACAGAAACAAAGACAACACAATGGCACCTTTGTGTGGCCTTGTGATTCATGCAAATGTAAGACATCATTTTCATATCAATTCAGGTCTAATTGTTTGCGATGTATGAGGGATTAATTACTGATTGCTATCAGTGGCATCATAGTACAATTATAATTGTCAAGCATGACACGTTTGTGCTAATGCGTGATCCTCAGTACTTATATGGCACAACTCAACTGATTATGATTGTGGTAAGAACGTGATGGCATTTTCTTAGATGGATATGACATGTTTTACTGCTAATCTAATTCCAACTGGCATAGATAGATGGATGGATGGATGGATAGACAGACAGACAGACGGATAAATGGACGGATGGATGGATGGATAGATAGACGGATAGATAGATGGATGGATGGATTGATAGATAGATAGCAGATAGATAGATAGATGGAGAGACAGGGAGACAGACAGATAGATAGATATTGTTGATTTTTCACACAAAAACCAGGATATTTTTGCTGTCTGCAGATTGTTAACATTTACTGATAAAGCAAATGTAAGACAGAATAGTGTTAGAAAAAAATAAATCTGTTTGTAGATGCTGGAATAGAATAATAGCTCTTATAAATATCTCTTGTGTCTAAGCTTACTTGATATTTTACAAACTTAAATAAACATAAACTAATAAAAACAATGGGTATAAAGTACATGTGAATGCCCCTCCTAGTTGTAAGACCCTAGCTTTCAAACGCACTAAATGGAAGGGAAAAGGGAAACCTGTCCTTATATCAGTATCTTGATCCAGTGGAGTAGCTATATGGGGTAGCAGTGACTCTACCTATACCTGCTCCAAAGTGGGTCGAAGTGGACTAGTGGACTAGCACAACTCTGAGCTGACTGCAGGGTTAACAAGCTATTGGGATGCTTAGAAAGTCTTAGCCTGGGCATGGAATAGTGCCCAAACCAGAGAGAAGACGCCCCATCCAGAGTCAAACATGGGTGGATTTCTGTGCAAAGTAAACAGGCACAGTTGGATTAGACCAAATCAAGAGAACAGAACTCGGAAACCTGTCCTTGAAACTCGGACTGATAATGACCGATGATCAGTCAGCCGAGGAATCAGTGGGTTAATAATAAATGTGCAGATTTGGCCTCTGATCACAAAATTTTGATGTTGCAGCTAAATTACAAGAAAGCAAATTCAGACACTCCTGCTGTTAGAAAACAAACAAACCCCTGACCAGTTCTATATATAATACCAAATGGGGCTGCCACAAACGAGCTAACGAGACTTAAAGAACCACACCCACCAGACGGACTGTGGCGACAGATGCAGGATGTCGGACTGAAATCTGCTGCTGGTTTCTTAGAAACGGAACAAGTGCAAGGACTGGATTTCCAATGACACCTTTGAGTGGATCAGGAAGAAGCTCGAGACGAAAACAAAGTCTCCACATGAACAACGAAAGCTTTGACTTGAAGTGCAGACGATCTCAGAAGAGATAAACAAGCTGAGTTGTTTATATTATGCAGTTAGCTGGAAGAAAATAAAAATCAGCGGAATACTTTGTCATAAAGTAAAGAAGCAAACCATTCCAGCCTCGAACTACAGGCATGATAGGACAAAGAGGAGAATTAGAAAGGTGTGCCATGTGTGTCAGATGAAAAGACTGTTGCAAAAAAAAGTCAAAAGGAGAATATACAGGGTAACGTTAAGGAAGATAGTCTGTCACCACTAGAGGAGGAGAGAAAATGTGCCATGGTAATAAGTCAAATATCCCTGGCCCAGGCTTGTTTGGTAGAGCTATGACTCTGAACGGGGTTAAATAACATGATTATCATACAATGCTGAAGAGTAAAAGAGAAAGTTAACACACTAAAACTGTACTACAGATTATGGTGAACAGTAAAATATTGGAACATCCGGATTCCGTCCGACTTTTAGGAAGAATTGTATTAAATACTACAGACATGCTAATTAAGCTGGTTTGGCTAGTAGCCACAAGATACCTAGACTGCACTACCAAGCATGTTTACAAGATAACCAGAAGAAAAAAATAAGACCCTGTCTTTACTTTGGGGAAGTGATAAGATATGATAACATTGAGGTAGGTGTTATGACAGGATTCATGGAAAGACGAGGTAGACACAGACGAAAAAAAACTGACATGACATGGATTGTATTATCAGGGGCTAGTCTGCTACAAGCGACATGCAACAGAGGGCAATGGAAAAAGCTGACCCAGTCAACCGGCGTAGTGACATGAAATGACATGACAAAGGGAAACTATCACACCATGCTTTTCGCTCAGTTATTTTATATGTCTGTGTGAAACACTGTGTTATCATTTTGTTTGGCGTAAGACTGCTTTTATCTTATTGATATTCTCATATTACATAGATTTCCTCCTCGGTAAGATTATATATCTACAATTCATCAACACATTATCATCTCTTACATTCAAGATTTAAAGAAGTGATTAATAAGGTGCAGCCGGGAAGGCTGGCTTTACCTGAACCTTTGGGCTTGGTGGTGAAGAGGTCCAGGGTAGCGGCGGTTGGGAGACTGGTAAAGCTGAGAGAGCAGGGCCTGACTTGTCTTTTGGCTCGGGTTGTTGGCAAACTTCACCGTGATGGGCTCGGCTGCTCCCGAAGGCTTCTGTCCATTCAGGCCCTTGATGGCCTCTTCAGCCTCTATTCTCTTATCAAAGCGAATAAAGCCCACACCACGTGAGCCACCTGAAGGGTACAGAAACAGTCAAAAGTTAGCCTTTTCAGTGCTGATATTACAACAAAAGAAACTAATTTAACAAACGTTGTGAGGCTACAGAATTCCTTACATCTGCTGTGTGTACAAGATAATTCTTACTTAGAGAATTAAGTAAAGGACCGTAAGAGGATTTCTTCAACAAATGTACAATCAACAAACTATGTGGGTATTTGTACAGAGCCGCTGATGGGTTACAAAGGGCCATTTCTGTAAGATATGTTTACCTAAACACAGACTAGTGTGTCTGAAAAAGACAAGTAATGTTTCAGCTTGCGCCATTGTGTAAGTATAATCAGTAATATATCAACAGACGCCCCGGGTATAACCTCTTTGGTCTCAACCCAAGTCCTGTTTGTGAGCTTCGCATTTCACCTTCCTGTACATAACCAGAACTTTTATTGCTCTGACATAAGTAAGCCTCACTTTGCTCACTTTCATACACACTTAACTCAGATTTAACTCAGTATTTATTTTAGATGGAGATAGAAAGATAGCCATGATACGATGTCTGAAAGAGCGGATGCCACTAATGTGTGGTCCATGTGTGACGGCTGTTATTGTTGGTGTCGCATTATGGAAATTAGTCATGAAAAAAAGAGCATAATTTCATTGGCCGCTTTGCAATCTGACACTAGGAGGCAGATGTAATTTGTTTTCCTTTCTTGACAATAAGATGGAGATATTGTATTGGGGTGCTCCCAGATGATGGTGTTAAAACAAAGTGTGTGTGTGTGTGTGTGTGTGTGTGTGTGTGTGTGTGTGTTTACTATATGAGTGTATCGTGTCCCAGTCTGTCTCAAGCTGTGAGCTTTGTATAAGCTTATGGCCACACGATGCTGCTTGGCATGCCGAGCTCGCTGACATTTCTGTGGTTTCCTAGGCGATGTTTTTTGACCGCCACCTGAAAGTAACATTTAAGAATCTGGCTAGCGGGGAGGCCGTTTGTTGGGCTGTTTTTTAATGAGATGCTTCCTACAGCTCCAGAGAGGTGAGCAAGCGGACGACTTGTCTACATGAACATTTGCATAATACACCGCACGGGTGCTTGAATGCGTTCTCCAGTAACATTGTGAATGCGTCTGCAGCCTGGCATTCACCCCTCCCTCCATTCTTGCAGGCATTGACGTCTCCTGTTTGGGGTTCTATTCCTGCACGCAAGGTCTCATTGTTACTGCCGTCTTAGCATTCAAATAAGACTCTTTTGAAGTATGCAGCTCTGGAAGCAAATATTTGTACGCAGTTCTTTCAACGCAACAAGCTCTCATTCAGCTTGCCTCTGTATCGCACTCACTCTCTCCCTTCATCCCTCTCTCCGCAGCCATCTCTTTTTCCTTCTTCGCTAGCAGCATCCCTGACAGCCCCCCCCCCCTCCCCAAGCCTTCCTACAACCTGTTCTTTTTAATTAGCCCGACAGAAGGAAAGACAGAAATAAAACAAGCACAAACATTATTCTGCCTGCTTTTGGATGGATTGTTAGGCTCCCTGTGTTCGGCTGTGTGGAACTCGGGTCAATGCAGATTTCATAGATAGCAGGATCAGACAGCAGGATGACTTTACAGCTTCAGGAACGTAAAAATTGACAGGTGCAACCGAAATGCATACAAATGTAATGTAGTGGAGTTTTAAAATGTTTAATTGAATAAAAGGTGTTATTGTTTTATGTATTGAAGTGAGCATTGTCATGTGTGAATGTTTGTGGGGGGCTACATTTTTAAGGGAACAAATTTACACAGTTTACATCTCCAAAATTACTTGTGGAAACATCACCAATTGATTGTCCAAACTAAAACTTTTTAGATTATCTAATAGAACTATTGACCCTAACTATTACTTGATGACAAAGACTGTCAGCCATGACTGATGTACTAACACTGTTAGATGAGACAGAACCTTGCTTCATCACCATAAATGTCCAGGACTGAATAAAAAGCTCAAAAATATGTTTCAAGAGCTACTGCTAGCTATAACCAATCTCTACTCAAATAATATATGATTGTGGTTTCCCAGTTTCCAGTTGTACGGTTCCACTCTTGGTTGCTCTGTGGACCACTACCAATCTCCAGAGTTTCTTAGCAAGTGTTTTTACAGAATAGGTTGCAGGTCTTTCTCCAACCTATAACACTCTGAGGATCTTGTGTATCTTCAGGACAATTTCACATCTCTAGTTAACTGGACTGGGAGATGGGAGGAGGAGGAGGAGGGAAAACATGCAAACTCCACACAGAATTCTCCTGGCCCGACTTCTTGCTGTGAGGCGACAGTGCTAACCACTAAGCCACCGATATTGGATGAAGCTATGGCTAAGGGAGTTATCACTGCTGGCATCGTTCATTTAAATAGGCTGAAAATATTTTTTCAATATCTTGGCTAAAGTCGTGAATTGAAAATTGAAATATGAACAGAAATAGCAGGTATACAGTGTCTCAGCCATTCTACATACCCGTGGTTGTTAAGTGTTTCATTATTCTGAGATGCATTACTCGATATTATAAAAGGCTGCACTTTACACCTGCGTGCAGCAAATAAGTGGAGTGGGGTTCATTATTATACTACGAGAGTCTGTGTTTATGCTTGATGTGTTTAGAAACCTCAAGAGCATATTGAACTAATTATATGCATGCTAAGTGCACAGATATATATTCGTCTTGTGTAATAAGATTTTTTTATTATTCTAAAATGAAAAAAAAAACAACAACAACAACCCAGCCTATACTGCACGGTCTGGGCAGGCCTGAACAGCTGACAATGCACCCAGCAACATTCTGTATTGAAGTCATGACACGACCCAGGTCGACTCCTCTGGGAAATACACTGACCGTTATTTTGGTTGCAGCGAGCTAGCCTTCTTTTTATTTATGAAAACTTGAATGCTGAGCTGTAAGACAAGGCTGTTACTCAAAAGTGGAGTAGAACCAGCATTACACAGCCGAGTCTGCAGAAATAATTCACAACATTTGTAGTATGGTACTTGTTATACACTGTCTCACAACCCCTATAACTCTTTAACAGTCACAAAGACTGTAGACAAAGACTCCACACCTAGAAATGGGTACTTTCAGCTCCCTTCATTGCTTATCATCAACCGAGCAGAGTTACGGTCACTATATGTGTTGGTTACCCGCACAGTTCCCCTGATAATCTGCCAGTGCTTTATGTAACTTTCTACCTGTACTTATCTCGGAGCAGCATATGTGTACTGAAGAATGGTTGGTTTAATAATAACCCAGACACACACACACATGGCTGTGGCCTGACAAAGTGCTTTCCCTTGCACGCCTACTGTTCACATCGACTGAAAGAGAGGAAACGGGACAGGAGAAGACGAAAGTGGGAAAATATATTCGTCTGAGAGTGCAGAGATCTGAAAATGTGACTGATAATGAAAGCTTTTGTTGTGCTTTCTAAATTTAACCATGTTCCCATCATTTCCTATCCACTTGCTTACAAGTGGCGGTAGCAAATGGATGGCAATTTCGTGAGTGCAACTACGAAATAGCCAAGTTTAGATGCTACTGCTAATACAGAACCCCTAAATATGGGAGCCAATCGTGCCTATCATTACTTCTAAGCTAAAGTTGCAGCCTGTTAGTGCTGGACTGGTTATTATAAGTTACTGGTTCAAGCCCCATCACTACCAGGTTTGCCTCCCTTTGGTCTGAAAGTTAAATTGAAGTACCAAGAGAAATTCTGTACTGACATAAAACCTCGGTCCTTGTAGCCATAAAGTATACTGCAGATTTGGTAAAAGAGCTTTCCTTTATACTGACAAAACCATGAGAGAAAAGGGAAAATGGCTTTTATTAGGTAGCCAGTAAAAGTCGTGTCATGAAGACTGATTCTCTCTGCCGAACAGCTGCTAGTAATAGACAAGGTTCTGGATCAATCCCACAGACACTCATTGATGAAAGACACTTACTGACTTCTCTAAATATTTAACCATTGATTAAAAGGCTGCAAGTATCACCCTTCACACTCGCTGATGTTAGCCTAAACGGATATCTACAGCGTAGATATAAATATTCAATTTTTTCCTTTATATTTATACACCGACAGATGTGGCCAAAATATCTTAAAAAGAAATCCTCAACTCCAACTAACTGGTTTGGTGGATTGGTGGTAAGAGAACTGGGCTTGTGATCGGAAGGTTGCTTGAAACACTGATCCCTGGGCACCGGGACTAGGACTGTCCATCGCACCATGCACGTGTGCTCAATTCTGCACCCTAGTGTGTGTTCTCTGTTGTGTAAACGTGTTTCACTTTCTGCATTCTGTTAAACTGGGAGTAAATTTCTTTGTGAAATTAAAAGAACACTTTTATATACAACTGAAAACGTTATTACAAACAAAAATGTTAAGGAGAAAATTTTGTTTTCAGGAATGTTTTGTAGTGCTGATGTTTGAGGCATTAATTGCAATCAATGAGTCTGAATAATTCTATTTCGGCTCAGAATTCAAATCAGGAATCTTTATTTTTTCTTTCCTTTCATACATCCTTGGGTGCTTGTGTGTTTTTGAAATGCGAGGCCGGCAACTGTGAACAGCTTTCTAACTCTGGGCGGTACGTTCCACTCCAAAACACTTTCATAGTCTTTTGACTTCATTGCGCTCTGCACAGACTGAAGGCATCCAGCGCCTGAGGGTCCTCCTGGGTCTTCTACCATAGAGCCCATTTTCATTCAGACAGATGGTGTGACTTGAAATTGTTGTACCTCAAGCTTGAAGGTCCACTTGGTTATTTTTTCCAGTTTTTTTCTTGAATCTTTAAATCATCTGCTCGCACGATCTCTGGCCAATTTTGATCTTTTCTCTTGTGGCCACATCCACAGAAAGGACAGTCATAGAGTTCCTTAGAGCCTAAACTTATTATCGATAATGGCGATCCTGGTCACAAGAGCATCAAGCACTTTAGGAGATAATTGTGTAATAGTGAAGTTACGATACACTACCCATAATGAGAAGACAAACTACAATTTTCTTGTACTATTTATTTTATTATTAATAAAGTCTTGGGGTGCAGAACTACATCTTAGCATGATTGAACCTTTTACTTCTGTTGCAAAATTTAAGGTGATTCTCAGAGTGGCATAGAACAGCAGGATGAGCAATTTCCTCTCTTCACGCTGCCTGATTAAGTGAATCTGAAGCTGATCGTCTGTATGACCAATTAAACTATCAACAAAATATAATAATTTGTTCCAAATTTGGTGGTAGTGTTTCTTCTGGTGCTCTGGTTTCCAATGACAAGCAGTCAAGCCAGTTATAGCTATTGGAGCTATTCATCCAGCCAGTAATACTTGGAAGTACCATAATCGTACATTAATAAAATTAAATAAATTGCTAAATGAATCTGCTAGTCTAGACCTATGCATTTCTGTCTACATCTGTCTACACTGTGGCTGTTTCCCAGCTTCATGTCTTCTTTATTTGCATTGATCTAAAATAGCTCATGTCTGGTTTCATCTCAGCCTGTTTCCACTTTGGGGATAGTGGATACTTGGTTATTAGACCATGCCGTATTTGCATCCCTATGGACTGAAACCCACAGTCAATCAAACCGTTCACTCCACTACAGAACTTTCTGAAACTAGAACTGTTCTTATTGGAACATGATGATTTTTTTTATTCTTATTGATTCCTATTTGCATTTTAAGAACCAACTACCAGCTACTGAAAGTAAGAATTACGCTTTTTTTGTGAAATTACAGGCTAGTTGGAGCTTAGCCTACTTTCCACCAATAACCACATCATGTTTATTTTGTTTTCTAGGACCCTTGGTCATTAACACCAAGAAACACTGAGATTCACTGACAATGGTATTTTGAAAGCTTCTGAACCTATTCTCCGATTAGAAAACATATTTTCCGGGTCTGTAAAGCTGACATTGTGATTGACTAAGACAAATTTAGACTGAAGTCTAGGACTTCTGAGCATATCTGAGGACAATGGATAAAATGCCAACGATCTTTGTATGAGAACATTTACTAAACACAGGTCATTTATTACTATACGTAGTTTTACATGGTTGGTTCTACTATTCAGTATGGATTTTCTAAACAACAAGACCATTCTGTTTAGTACGTGTATTAGTAGTAGTATATGACTTTCTCTTCTACTTATCCACTTAATGGTTGGTCTTTAAAGGGAATTTGCATCATCGGCAAACAGATTCATGAAGATAATTTGTAAGAGGAAAGTAAACATCTGGTCTACTCACATATATACAAATCTGCAATAAACACAAACTCATTTTCTGCTCAAAGCTCTCTAGACCTTTATGTAGGTTGGAAGAGTAGCTGATTTAGCAAGTAGACTAGGTGGGCTGCATTCCTCGGGGCATTCTTGGGTATCACTTCTTAGTGTTATTACTCTGTAAATGGTTACATGTTTTAGCAATAAACGCTGGCCTTGGAGAAATGTAACACGAGGCTTTTTAGCCAAGTGCTATTCTGTTTGACCTTGCAACGATGATTAATTTACTGCATATGTAATCCTGGCGCTAGATTTCTTTCACGCCTAAATTTTTAATTCTTGATTTTACACTTACAACCCCACACTGATTTGTTCAGTTTCTCATCTTTGTGTTAAGAAACAAGAATATACAGTAAGTAAATCTGAGCTCTTACATAGGTTTTGCTCCTGACTTGAAGATAAATTGGTTTGATGAAGGCCAAAAACTGAGGGCCAAACTCTCGACCAAATTAGTTGATTACATTTTATATTTTTCTGTCTATGCTGCGAGTTTCAATTTGAGAAATTGCAGCACTGGATCTAAAACCATCGTAGCTTAGAGAAAAAGATGTACGGCTTAAAGGTTTTGGCAACTGTGCTGGGGTAAATGTTGCTGCTCTCCAGTGTTTCTAAGTAATTACATAAATCAAAAATTCTGCATATTAAAGCAGCAGGGCCTTGGATGTACTCTCAAAAGTGAAACTAACCCTGCTACAAATGAATAATTAATTTGAGAAATAAAAACATAAATAAGCGCCATTACGTGGGTGGTGTTGTGCTAAAGTTTATCCTGCCGAGGCTTCTCTGAATTAAACGAAGCTTCTACTAGTACTAAATCTGTTTTGACATGAAACATTGAATTTCTTTATCATTAGCAACCCACCACCCCCAGGATGGCACTCTGGGCTTGACGGCAGAGCGGTAAACCATGCTTCGTTTCTCTTTATATAGTGGAGGCAAGAGAGACATGGCACTTCTTAGCACTGCAGCTCCAGGGGAAAAAACTTTTTCATTTAATAATCACTGGCAACTCAGATTTAATTAGTCATTAAGATTCCTCTTGCGGATCCACTGCCCTGGAGGAGCCTTCACCTGGCCCCACAGGTCTGTGCATTTCTGTCTGTGTATGAGATCATGTGTGTGGAAATGAGGGTTAGATGAGTTTGTAAGAGTAAGACCAAGAGAAAATGTCGTTATACCGTTTGTGAGCATTAGCAATGAACATTAACAGGGTCAACACCGAACCTTAATAGGTAAATTATCATTCTGCCTGCGTGTATCTGAACACTGTTCCTTACAATTATGTAACATTACCAGCATGACAAGAAATGTTATAAAATCAGGAGTTATCTAAATGTTTCAATGCACACATGTATTCTTCTAAACTTAAGTTTAATAAATATAAGTCCTTGACTAATGCAAACAAGCTGAAGACCAACAAGGGACTTGCTCCAGAATAACCATTGAACCTAATTAAATGACAAGTATGTAAATATACAAGATCAAGTCCAATTATTAGGACCAATATTCCTGCAGTATGTATTTCATGAAGAAAGTCCTATTTCGTCAGATGACTTAGTGAGTGTATAAAATGGAAGGCACGCTCAAACGATTTGGGTATAAATTCATCCTTTAATATCATGATAATCAGAGATTAGCTTCTCTGGAAAGGATGCAATCATCTATCAAGACAATGTAACATGTCACTCAGCTAGAAACAACCCAAATTGGTTGAAAAAGAATGTCTGAGACTTTTTAAAATATTATTCTGGCCCTCAACCAGACTTAAATACAACTGATAATCTGTGGCTCCTTCGCTAAGTAACACATTGAATATGGGTGTCAGGCTGTCAAATTCCATATTTTCGTTACATAGAAAGAGATTTATTTAGTAAATCAATGGTTTATTAGAATCGATTCTATTTGGATAAGGACACCAAAGACATTTCTGTTATAATAAATAAACCCACTTCTGTTTACATGTATTCAGGCTTTCTATCATCAGGTAACACTTTCTGTATCGCTTATTTATTTTAATAGGTACACCAAACCCCATTTTTTTACTCTACCCACTTGCAAATTCATAAAATGAATTAAAAACTGCTCCAGTTCTACCTGTGACCTGGTCAACGAGGATGCGGGAGGTGATGATTCGTCCGTACTGGGAGAAGAGCTGCTCTAGCTCTTTCTGGGTCATGGTTTTAGGTAGGCCGCTCACGTACAGGTTAGCATCACGGATAGAAGCTGAGCTGGGCCGTGCATATGACACCTGGGAAAACACACACACACACACACACGCACAAACACAAACAGAGACCGGTTAGAAAAACGTACGGCAATTCAAAATATAGCTTACAGCTGTGTACACGGCTTCCCGGCACAGAGGTGTGAACTGAAAAACATTTGTAACTAGAGGAAATGTTTGCAGTTTTTCACATCGAGTTAGTGGATAACACTTTGAAATCTTCTGGCTGTATGAAAAGTGTGAGCTAATGCTTTGTTTCTCACATGCCCTCGCACAATATGTTTGTACCCTTCTCGACTTGTCAGGCTCTGTAGCACATTGGACAGCTCCACTCACACACGCTGCATACAAACGCTTTCTTCCACCCAGTCACTTCAGTCGGGCTCTCTTCAACTCTGTCACTGTATATTACGTCCGTTATATAAGCGCACATCCCACCGGTGTCAGATACATTTATCGCAATGAATGTACCTCTGTGTCTTTTCAACCAGTTTCAAAAGATCAATCATGAGTTCATCACTACAATACTGTATATCTGACGAACCATGCACGATTCGTGTTGAAAGAAAGTCACTGGCGCTTATTACGACTTATTAAGGACACTATGGAATACTTATTATTACGGCTTGTTATGTACACTATATTGAAAAAGTATTCGCTCACCCATCCAAATGACCACAATCCGGTGTTACAGTCACTTTCATGGCCACAGGTGTATAAAATCAAAACACTTTGGCAACTTTGTGGGAACAGTTTAGAGCCCCTTCCCCTTCCAACATGAGGTCCATAAAGACATGGATGACAGATTCTAGAGTGGATGAACTTGAACGACCTGCATGGAGTCCTGACCTCAACCTTGGGATTAATTGGATTGGAGACTGGGAACCAGGACGTCTTCTATGTGACCTCACAAGTGCACGAATGAAAGAATGGTCAAAAACCCCATAAACACACTCAAGAACCTTGTGGACAGCCTTCCCAGAAGAGTCGAAGCTGTTCGAGCTTGGGTAGACCAATGTCATGTCGAACCCTATGAAACAAGAATGGGATATGACTTAAGCTCTTATGTGAATCAAGGCAGGTGAGCGAATATGGTGAATATAACAGGAATTGGGAGCTGCATCAGATTCACATAGTAACCAGAAGCACCCAAGTATCACATTCAAAACCTCCGTTAGTCACGAGCTTCCCATATCAGACACAATCCTTCTAGAAAGAATTCATGCATGATATTGTGCTCATTCGGAGACCCGATTATCTACAAAAAAAATATGATTTGCTTCATCCAAGTCACTCCGCTCCATCTCCCGTCAACTGTGTCACTTTTATTACCCATGCGTACACCCTACTTGTGACACATTTATGGCCATGAAAATGTATATCAGTATGAATTCAACCTGTTTCAAAACCCAGGTATAAATTTATAAAAATACTCAAGGACTGAAACATGGCAGCATGTTGGCTAAGTAGGGTAGTACTGTCGCCTCACAGCAAAAAAGGTCCTCGGTTCGATTCCCAGGTGAAGGCATTCTGGATCATTTCTGTGTGGAGGCGTTTTCTCTTAGCGTCTGCAAGTGTTTCATCCAAGAACGAGAGAAATAGAGAGAGAAAATATCCATCCAGCCATCTATTATTGGGTTTTACTTTAACGCTTAGTGCTATTATAAGATCATGGTAAGACACACACTGTGTGAATACACTAAACACTTGAACAGGTTGCCAGTCTGTTGCAGGGTACATATATGCACACTGTATTTAACCCAATAGTCACCAGGCTCAGAACCAGGAACTCTAATGTTGATGTTGGCTCTCACATATTTGAAATGACACCTATCAATATTCAATTCCAAAACCACAGACCTTTGTACTCATTTAGTGCACCGATTCTGGACAAAAAGAAATTTTTAAAAACTCAGATAATTCTTTCCAAAGGTTTTATGTAGGCCAGTGGAGCGCTTTATGATCAGCACAGTCTAATAGGAACAGGTATTCCCCAAACTTAGGACTTTATTATTCCTCCAGTCCACATTTAGCTCAATCCATGCAACGTAACACACATTAACACACAGGACTGAACTCACATTAAAAAGCAGCAGGAAGCACACATGCCCGGTGCGGTGGGCTGCCCTAGCCACAACACCCAGGGAACAGTTAGGGTGTTTGTGTACCTTGCTTAAGGGGCACTTAATTTGTGACCTATTGGAATTGAATCAGCAACTGATCTGATCACAAGCCCAGTTCTCTAACCACCAGGTCACGGCCGCCCCTACTGTTAACATAAAGCCACTACTGTTACCACTTTTTTTCTAGGACAATAAAGGACTTTTATTTTAAACAGCTGAACTAAACTTTTGAGCAGATAGATTCTCTGGTAATAGTCTGGAGTTGCCAGACCGTTCAGAATTGTTGTTTACAGCGTGCATCTGTCAGTCAAAAATACTGCAAATTCTTACACACACACACTAATCGATATATTATATATTTTTAACAGTTTCAATACTATACAGACAGAGCATTCATGGATATATTCCAGTTCCTGTTGTTATCTCTCTCTCTCTCTCTCCGTCTGCCGCTTTTTCTTAAGAGTCTCATTAGAGCAGATCAGTCTTAATTTACAACTCAGTGATGTTTCTATCTCTCCGTCCTTTAGATGCTCACTGCGCTGTAATCCCTTGCCATTAGTGGAAAGAGCAGTCATTGCTTTCCATGTTTCCATCTCCGCTGACATTTGGGCGGCAGAGCCATCAACCGGGGTTACAGTCATTGGAATAGTGAGCCGAAGACAAGCCGTTATGCAGTAATCTCCCACAATCCAGTTAAAGTGTGAAAGAAAAAGGCACCAAGCCTTGGCAGACTCTTTACCCTGCCTTCTGCTCTTCTTCTCCTTTTATTTTTGCACTTTGCAAACCCAGGAAGGCAGGGTTTGAGATTTGCTGTGAAACTGGAAAGCATCACGAAGGCAGAGAGGTGTCTGTAAGTCCATAAGCACGTTGTTCCTTTTGTGCAGTGTGACCGCTGGCATCTTGCAATTTTTAACAGTTTGTAAAAAAAATGCAATGCAAATTTTACATCCCAGTCTAGTCGTATTGATTTACTAGATTTACTAGATTCACATTTCACCTTCGATAATGCTTCTGATCTCTACTCAAGACCATCACTTCCATCCACTTCTTATTTACCTTCGCCATCTAAGAAACCATCTTAAAAAAATTAATATTATAGTCAGCATAGAACGATTCAGAAGGGATCCCAGAACAGTGCGGAACAACTTCTCTCACAATAAACACTGCGGCCGATGTACTACAAAAACTTTTCAAATGTAAAAGTAAAAGTCTGGACTCGCCAGGGAACTTTAAGTACTTTTATTATTTGAAATGCTTCCATGTTTGTGCCACCTTATCCAATTGGTATGAATGACATGACGCTAACCGTGATTGCTTATTAATGAAATACGATGTAGTAGTTATAGTTTCGTTTAAGTAGCGTGTTTGAATTACCTGACTTATAAGACAATGACTAAATTGTCTACTGAAATGACAATTGAATCAATGGCTACATAGACAGCAAAGCAGCCAGTCAGCTCCCTACATTTTCAAACTCACGCTATGACTTGACAAACATGGAAAAAGTGTAAATGCACTATTTTTCATAAGTATAAAAAACAGAGCTGTCCTGATTTTCATCAACATCTACACTCAAATCTTTCTCTTCCATTCCCTCACGTATTTACTACATATTGGTTTTCTGGAACAAGCAGCTATCTGTTGCCGTTCTCAAAGCCAGGAAGACCCACAGCTCAGGGTGCATTCGACTAGAACGATGACCTTCAAATACACTTATTAGAAACCGTGAAAGAGGATTTTGATCTGCTCTCTCCCTGTCTCTACTCCAGTGGAAGAAAAGCCCGTCTTGAGTGGACCGTGCGAGTCGAAAGAAAGGGGTTCATACGATGAAGGAGAAGAGAAGGAGACTAAAGCCTGATCAAAGAGACAAGATGGAATTGTCCACACCAGTGCCTCATGCTGCGTGGTGGGATAGAGAAAGTCTGGGAAAGAAAGGAATAGAAAGAGAAAGGCATTAAAGCTCTTTTAGAGCAGCTGGATTAGATGGTGTCCCACTGGGGAAATTACGATGTGGACTGTTATTGTGTTCGTTTTCTGGTGTTTTCATGTGTGAGAAAGAGATAAAGATGAAGAAAGAAGGGAGGATAAGAGGCAAATCGATGCTTGAACACAAGGCATGTCATTTAGAAGTACAGTTGTAACTTAAATGTCTATTTAAAGGAACAAGACTAATCAGACAGACATCCATGAATGCAAGTTTATGTGATAATCTATCCAAGACGAACAACAAAAACACTATAAACATCCAAGACACCATAAGTTTAGCATCTATGGAAAACCAAACATTGTATTTGTCATATATACAGATGTGCATGTATGTTTTTTCGCACATCTTCAAATCAGATTCAAATACATGTTAATTATTATTACGATGATTATTATATTTAATATTATATATTGGGACAGGCTTTGCCTGGAGTTTTATAATCGGAAGGTTGCCAGTTTAATTCCGAGGTTCAACAGGTCAGGACTAAATTGCCCTTGAGCAACGTACCGAACTGCTAGGTGTGACCCACCTGCCCACCACGCCAGACACACCATGTGTTCACTAGTGTGTAAATGTGATTCACTGCACGGATTGGGTTACGTGAGGAGAAATAACTCCTACGTATGTAAAAAAAAAAAGGATTTTTTATTTAGTTTTAGTAATTTAATTTAGTTTTAGAATGTCTGATAAATATTTTGCTCGCATCCCAACAAATCTCTTGAATGTTGAGTTTTTTCTGCACATTTGAACAAAGTTGGATATGAGCGGACAATCTGAAATGAGTACTTAATCTTGTAGCAAAAGCAAAGATCCAAACTAAAGACTAAGAGACTAGAAAAGACTAGTGTGGCAGTGAAGTATCGCTTCATCTGTTGCCTTCATGCTGTCACAGAATTGCCACAAAATTTCCTTTGGAGTAAAATCTGTCCTTATTGATTGTTTTTATTATGTAATATAAGCAAGTTACTCGAGGGACCAGATGGAGCAGCAGGATTTTTCACTAGCACACTAGTGCCAAGAGTCTGAACTAGCCAACTAAATGTGACAGTTGCATCAGGAAAGGCATCCGTTGTACAACCTGTGCCAAATCAATCGTGTGGACCACAATACGGTGTAGCGACCCCTAATGGGAATTACTCAAAATACTTGTGGAGGCTGGACTATAAAAATACTTGTTGCTGTATCTCACTAGCCCACTGGTACTGAGAGTCAGGATTTAAATTCCCAGCCTTGCTGTTGGCCAGTTTGGGCATCTCCAGTCCATACGATCAAGATTGGCTTTTTGTCCAGGGTGTGTTGATGCATTGCACCCAGTGGTTCCATGTAAACTGGACCTTCTGTGACCCTGATTATAATGGAACAGTAGTAACACATGAAATGAAACACATATAAACATAAAAATGTTAAAAAGAATTGTTGTATATGAATTCTATAACATTAAATTAAAAAAGAATAAAAACAAAACAAAAATATTTTATGTGTTGCAACATCTGGGAAATTAGCTGTAGTTCGAGGCATAGATACACTAACATATGTTAATGCTGGGGTGTGTGTGTATGATTGGAGTGTGTGTGCGGCAGGAAGTTATGATGATAAGCAAACACATCGTGACTCATTTCAGCTTTGACGGCCTCAAAACTGACAATGAAATCAACACCAAAGTCAAGTCATTACAAACCCACATAAACACACAGCCACCTGCTACTGGCACTCTGGAAACTGTTCATGTTTAGGTGTTTGTCCCAGTTTCAATAACTGTTTTCTCTCAGCCGCTCTCTCTCTCTCTCTCTCTCTCTCTCTCTCTCTCTCTCTATCTCTCTATCTCTCTATCTATCTTTTGGCAATATTCCCATAGCTGGAATGAGTAGGATCTGGATGCGTGATCGGTGTCCGCCAAAGAAGGAAAGAAAATCTGATCTGATTAGCTTTGAGAAATGTATCAAGAGGATCAAGGATTATATTCTGAATAATAGCTACACTAGTGCCATTATTACACGGTGAATAAAGAGGATATATTATGCTTCTTATTATACAAGTTAGAATAGGTCTATGGGTTTTATCACTTTCCCATAAAGAGAGATT
>JAOTRQ010000020.1:1132998-1146880 GCA_028565875.1 Hoplisoma paleatum
GTGTGTGTGTGTGTGTGTGTGTGTGTGTGTGTGTGTGTGTGTGTGTGTGTGTGTGTGTGTGTGTGTGTGTGTGCATTATTTGAATTATTTATAGTTTCACATAAAGAAAATAGAATAAAGCATTTAAGGGTTGCCACAGCAGATTTTAATCCACATTTTAACTTTTCATTGTGATTCACTTTCCTTTGGCATACGTTTTAGGACAGATGACCCTCCATACTTTTATTTATTCAGGCTTGGGACTGTCACTACAATGTATTGTTTTTTTACATTCCGGTGGTCAAGACAATTTCTACATATGACTTGCTCGAGGACACTTCAGTCGTGACCTGTCAACTCTTGGAATCAAACAATCAACTTTCTGATCACAATCTCAGTTCTCTAACCACCAGGCCACAGCTGCCCCTTATATTACAAGCTTATTATAACACATTTGTTTATTCTGTTCCCAGACTTATAATTGACAGTATCTACTTACATTTACCAACTAAGTAAGATACTTAGATAATTAGAATAATGTAATGCAATAATTTATTTCAAATCTTCTAAAACCTAATTTCATTCATTATTTTAGCATTATTAGCAGAATGTTTTTTTATTCTGCCTGAAAAAATCTTTAGATGAAAAGCCTGTAATTGCTCAAAATTGTTTTAGAATGACCTAAATGCAACAGGTACAACAGTTCCATGGAGAGACATAAGCAACAAGCTCCACCGCAATCATGTTTGCTCATTCACCCCATAATGAAAGCACAAAGATACTCGTCTAACAAATTTGCACAGATTTGTCAGATAAAAGAGTAAAACTCTTTGGCAATGATTCACTTCATCTGGCACCTTTACGGACAATGATTGGCTCACATGAGAGAATGTCGGAGGAGGGGGGGGGTGGAGGTGGTTCCTCAAAACTGCTGCAATTATGACCTGTGCTGGCTGATCGATGTTGTCTACAAAGTAACAGTGGTTAATGGATAAAGTTGATCCATTAGGTGCGTGATGCTCGGTGCATGATACGGATCTCCATTTAAGCTCATCTTATGGGGGTGAAAAAGATAAGGATGTCTGCAGCATGCATCAGCGGTAAAGCGGTGGTTAATACGTATACATTAAGAGTCACGTCTATTTTAAGAGGAACTGTTTAATTTGAGAATTTTGTGCTTTTTATGTGTCTAAATAAAATATAATACTGATTATATTACTGGGAGTGGATACAGTATAATACATACATTAATACATTTCCAACATACTTTGCCTATCCCTGTTTTAGTACTGATGTAAATGCAGATGATCAGGCTGAAATAAACCTCCTGAAAGCAAGAAAGCTTTCAGGAAGCTGATCGACTGCAATCTGCTGCTATTGTGTTAAGATGCTTGTGCAGTTGATGAGTCCCTTTTTCTGGCGTCGTTGCCTTTCCCACACATGCAAAAACATACTCACACATACACACGCACTCATGTCGCTTTGTGTGCAGCGAAGTGCTACGCCGCACCTGGTCTTGGATCAGCGTGCCTGGGGTCGAGCAGCACAAATGAACTGATTTCCTGGGCTACATTAAGCAGAGAAACAGCGCAATCACAGCAGGAGGAGACGCTCAGGCCGGCAGATGGGCAGAGCTAATCACTGTTGTGAAATAGAGCTGACCCTGCCTATCCCCAGCGCTGCCAACAGACATTTGCCAATCGCTCGACAATTCCCTCTCCGTCGCCCCACCTCACTGCTTGTTTTCCTCCGCTCCTTCAAATGAGCTGAGGGGAAAACATAACCTCTTCGAAATGGCTGAAAATGAAGTTAAGAAAGAACACAATATGAACAAACAGCCGTGAAAGAGCTCTAAGTGCGTGACTATATGAATGAATGGCATGTTTTCAATTTTGTAAACGCTCATGTCATTTATTTTTGATTTGAACCTTTGTTCATCCAATCAGCTGCTGCACCGGGATCGCCTTTAGCACTGTGTTTTTATCACAGCACATTTCCCATTATTGGCTCTTTCAAAAACATTTACCTTTTCATGTTGAACCTGTACCAGTGCTGAGAATGAAACCATGCTCCATGTAGCACAGCAGGTGCCGTGCCGATCATATGTCACCGGCATTCAATCCAAAATCTCTTGATTTGTTCCCCCTGATTGAATGTTATTTTAATGTTTGCCAGCTTTTAAAGAAGTCGTGAGCCAAGATGGCATGCACACGGACCGTGTTCTAATGTGCCAGCCATCAGCCAGCACAGTAATGAACCGTTTTTTGTTCAAACGTAAATTAATAGTGGGATGAATTCGGCAAATTCATTAGCATTTCGTTGTGATTTATCGTTTCTTTCAGTTTTATATTCATGTTAGTAATTAGGCTCCCTTTGCTGCCTGTTTTAACCCCAGCTGATGTATGTAAAAATGGCGCAGATTAAAATTGAATGGCTTTTTATCTGTGTAAGGAGCTATAAGATGTTATGAATATTAACCAGCACATGCATATTAAAAACAATAGCTGCGATCAAATTAAATTGAACCTTTTTTTGTATTCAGTGCCTTCAAATGCACATTTACTAAAAATATGGCTGATCTGTGAAGCTTTTTTTCATGCCCACAGATAGTTTTTACCTCCTAACACTCTTTTAATGTATGCAAATGATCTGGCTTCATTTAACGAAGGTGCCATTAATCACAGTAACGATGTTCTGCTTTAACACACCAATTTATCTAAAACATGTTTAAATGAAAGATACGACACATGTGTTTGATATGTTTGTAGTCGATCATATGGGTTTTATAAAGAACCAAGAATACTTTTATTATTTCATTTATGAACACACATGGGTGTACTTTCAATGCTGCATGATTCCATTTAATGATTGTATGCAGACTTTTTAAATGTAATTCTCCCAAGAAAGATACAAAAATCCATATCTTATTCTCCAAAGTACAACCTTAACAAATGAAATGTTAAAACAGGTTTAATTTTAAACTATTTTTTTAACCTCGCTTTAAGACCGTACACCAGAATACAGATTAAAGAAACAGAAAGCATTCTCTCCTTTCTATTCATATATTGACCTGAGAAATGGAATTTCTCTTAATATTCACTTAATTTTACTGATTTATTAAGCTGTTGACGGCTGGATTGCTTTTGAGCTCAGTAATAATTTAGGAATTTAAGATAACAGTATGAACAAAATCACAATCAATCCATTGTTCATTTCCACTTCATTTTAAATACAAAAAAAATATTTTGTGTTGTAAACATTCGACTGTACTCTCGTGCACACGTCGACAGATTATAAAATAATTGTATTCATTAATCCTGCGGTCGGAAAACATTGCTGAGCTCTTTTTTTTTCTTTATACAACCGAACGTACATCATACAACTAAGGTGCGTCAGTGTGTGTCGTTGGCAAAACAGCTCTAGCCTTGTCAGTAATGTTGTGTTTTGTCTTAAATGGACCAGATTCAAGGCGGGCAGGCTGTCCGATCCTGTTTGGAAAGGAAACGGAATGAGGGTCCATCACAAATTAGAGACTCACAGAATTGTGTGGTTTCAATGCACCGTCTTAGCTTTGACAGACTACTGTCTATTGTACTAATGCAATTCTTGTACTACCTTCCTCTGATTCGTCTGATATCACAAGGAAGTGGTGTTTAAATTCTTAAAAGGATCAAATGCATAGTAGCATAAGATTCAAACAAACAATAGATATGTTTCGAGGTCAGGCTTTGTACACTCACACTAAGTGACGAGTGACTTTTTACACCTTGTAATGACTGGATGCATGAACAAATAAACACAACCTGACAGACTTTTTATTTAAGACAGCACTAAAGACAAGCGTTAAACACACACCCAAACACGACAAATCACCTCTCTAACTTTTCTTGTCTAATGAACCAATAACAGAATTATACAAGTAAAGCACACACACACACTGCTCACAAAGCCCTAGAGCCTGGAGTTTATTTTACATAATAAATACCTAGCATTAAATCAAAATCTCCGTATGCTGTTGACTATTTATTACGGCTTCTGAATGTTTTCTTCACTGACACGCGCTCATCTGTCTCGTCTCCTACCCCCAGAGACCTGGCCCCCGACCAGCAGGTTGGATCTCGGGGTAAAATCATGGAGCCCAATCCAGGGACAGAGCGATCAGCTTGGGCTAGTGTCGACTCGGGGGTCCTTGCGATCATCTTCATGTACTGCTCACTTCGTGTAGTGAACGATCACACAAGATAACAAAATTAATAAATCAAAAGGCCAAAATAATAGTGTAAAGAAAGAACAAAAATAGGAGAGGTAGAGCAATGGGTAGCTTTGTGCTGGTGTTTATGCTTTTGCTAGCACGTTCGTACAGACGCACACGCAAGCAATAACATGCACACACACACACACACACACACACACACACACACACACACACACACACACACACACAGCGAGCCCCAGATGGGCAAGTCATCAAGCAAGCTCAGCAGTTTGAGCCATCTTGCTTGGAGTAAATGAGAAAATGAAATGTGTGTGTGTGTGTGTGTGTGTGTGTGTGTGTGTGTGTGTGTGTGTGTGTTGGGGGGGGGAGGAAGGCAAGTCTAGCCTATCATCCATTAGAGAGAACCTCTTGCATCCTCCAAAAGCCCTGTATCTCAACCTACACCCTCTTAACAGTCAGCGCTTACCCCGTCGCAGCTGCCATATCCTATAAACACGGCCACATTAATCTAACACAGACAAACGGAACATGGACACACCCGATGGGATGGCTGGTGGCACACTCACGTTGAGAAAAGCGAGATAAAGGAAGAAGCAAATCGCTCGACTTTACCTCATTGCTCAACAAGGCGGCGTTCAGGCTTCGGCTGATTTCGAACATCTTGATTCTGTCTTTGCGCCTCTGTGTTCTTGCTTTAGCGGCTTGCTGTCACTTTCTCTGTCTCTACTGGAAACAGGGAACGATCCCAGCGAAGAAGAAAAAAAGGAAGGAAAGAAAATGGATTGTTTTTTTAAATAGAAAAGGCTGGGGAAAATCCTTTAACAATTTTGCAGGGATGTGTTTTGTCTTCTGTTTTATGATGTACCTCTGGTAAATGTGCAGATCGTGTCGTGCCCCGGCTCTCGGCACACAACTGAAGAGTCAATATTTTTAATCTCCCCAGAGTCAGCACATTAAAACAAGCAGTCAGGCTGGCGGGCTTCTTTCCTTATCTGTCCCCCGCACATTCACTGGTACAATGTGCTCCGATCCACACACTGCTCTCTAGCAGATTACTCCATCCCAAAACATAGCTCTTAGTTTAAACTCCTCTCTCTCTTTCTCTTTAGCTCCCCCTCTACTCCCTCTCTCTCTTTTGCTCTCTTTCCCTCTCTTTCCTTTCCCCTTCCTTGCTATCTCTCTCTCTCTCTCTCTGTGTTTCTCTTTGGCGATCACTCTCTCCTGCAGCTACAGTTCGCAGTCTTTACTAGAAGGCAAGAAGACCTTGCAACAAAAGTAACATAAACGCATTTGATCGAAGCCTGTAAAGTACTTCTGATTGTTCAGCTCGCTTCCTTTCAGGATTCCTGCTTCTCGGATGCTCGGATGCTCTTCATCTTTTTTTTATCATCTCATGGCTGCCACATTTGATCTACACAGGAAAGCCGCTGCCTTAATGCAGCAAGTCCATTAACAGCACTCTAAGCAGCAAATCTATGCAGGGCCATCCAACCTGCAAATTACACTTGTGACGTTTAATCATTAACAGTTTGTAGTAGCCAGATCTGACTATATGAAATCATACGAAATCATATTATAATTCGTTTTGCTATTTTGACAGGAAGACGTATAATGTTTGTATGTTGTAATGATTTCACAACTTAAAAGGTTAGAAGTAAAGGCTTTTCTGTTACATCAAGAGGATGAATGTCTATATTTCTTTTCAGACATCATATCTTCATGTGACACAACTGCATGGATCATATTGCTTTATCGTTTGCATTTAATTATGTTACACATCCCGATTTCAATGTCTGAAACTATTACTGCACCCAAATGAACCCTCAGAGGTCTGGAGAAGGATTCTCACAGCTAGTGACCTAAAGAGAAGCTTGAATCTAGGTCTTTAGGACAGTTGTGCATAATGCACATTGTTTGCTTCGCCACTATTCTACTAGGTAGTAAGAAAAAGAGTAAGTCCACAATATACTCTGAATTATTTTACAAATATTTTATGTATCGGTGTATATCTATATCTATAAAAGGATTCCAACATGGATTCAAGATTCATGGGGTAAGGGATGGTCCTACTCCTTATGTCATTAATATAATATTATACATTTTCATCATTTTGTGTGTACCGTGTATACTGAATAATCCCTCAACGTAAGTATTTCAAAGCAAATAGTACACTAAAATAACTTCCTATTTTCAAGTGTATATTAGACATGAAATGTTCCTAAACAAGTGTCAGTGACATTGTGTGCTTATGCCATAAAATAGTATTTGTGAAATACCGACTCCAGTCCAAATTTTATTTTATTCAATTCTTAAGTTGTTCAGTCAGGTTGAGTTCAGGTTTATACATCAGTTTATTCATCTCCCTGTGACATACTGGATCAGAAAATAACTTTCTCCATACTGTTGCCATCAAGCCAAAAACATATCATTGCTTATACATAATATGCTATACACCTATACATCTATACAGCTTTACTATTTGACATGACACATACCCTAAAGAAATGCTTTTAGGTGTGTCTACATACTTTTGATCGTGTACTATATGTAAATGTATGGTTCCTGTAGATTATATTACAGTGGCAAGTTGAGCTAAATGTCTTTTTCTTATTCAAATCTATGATTCATCTTTTAAAATAAAAACACTGAGGTAATAAGATGATACTATATGGTGTGGTCATTTCCTAGGGTATGGATGACAAACTCTGAGGTCAGATTTTAGTCACGGATGGATTCTTACCAGCAAATAGCAACCCAGGATGATGATCTAATACTGAGCAATAGGATTAGATTGAGTGGAATAAAAAAGCAAATTAAACAGTAAAACTAAAGTAGCTGGTTTTATCATCCGGATGAACTCGAAATAAATATGATTTAAGTGGGGGAATCATGCCAATACTTGCTAATGCTATCTGAACTCACATCAACCCACAGATACAAATAGTGCAGGTTTCCAACAAAAACGTTGCAGTATAAAACACATCGGATGAGGAAAATCTTTTTGTTTGATTAAATAAGCTTAACATACAAGCAGTAAACCATTATGAAACTAGATTTACTTTCTTCACCACGGTCTAAAAAGAAAATCAGTCAAAGGAAGCTGACCAACATAATTCATCACATGAATACATAATGTGAAACTTGACCTTGTGTGTCCTGATGGTAGATTTTTTATATGTAAATTGAGTATACTCCCATTATGTTTACAATACTTTAACCTCCAACCCATAGACGATATAATTTGTGAGTGATTATTGGTTACGGTTACTGTATAGGACCAGCAATCACAATCAAATTCAATTCATTTTAAATTTTAATTGTATTTGTCATTACACATATACACATATACAGTACAATGAAATGTTTCTCTTCGCATATCCCAACTTGTCTGGAAGTTGGGGGTCAGAGCGCAGGGTCAGCCAGGGTTTAAATTCTTTAGAAAATTTCTTTTGTCTGACTTTTTCATGTTTGATAGCTCTGGTCACTATGACTACTTATGGTATCCTTCTTCCTATCCACGGTTCCATCATTTTCCTTTAATGTTGCATGACTGATTTTCTGTCTGGGCATAATTAAAAAAATAAAGTAATCAATCAATCAACCTGACCATGTAGTCATGTGTATATATAATCCTGTCCTCCAGTGGCCTTTATATGATGATCTGTGCACTAATAACTTGCTACACAGGCGCACATATTAGGATTTCCCATGGACAGCTGTGTACATTGCAGCTGACATCCGGGATGGTGCATCACAGTGTGGTCCCCCAGATTAGCCTCATTTATCTGTGTCAGGCTTCATACTCAAGTCAACCTGTTTCATATCCTCTCCACATGCAGCGGTCTAATTAACCAATACTGAAAATAAATTAGTTTAATATCTCTTTCCTAAATGATGTACCGGTACTTTTAAAATATTTTTTGTATCAAGCCTAATCGATAGCATCTTACTAACAGGAAGATTTTGTAGATGTCTTTCTACAAAATAGAAATAAAGCATCATAAAGTTGGATATACAGATGTCATGTTTGTAATAATAATAAAAACTTCCCAGATGTTTGGATATCGTAATCGTGTTAAGTTGTGCAATCGACTGGCCAGTCCCAAACATGATTGTTACTGACTACATGGGAGCTGGATTTCCACATTGCTGGCTTCTGATGATTATAACACGCATGTAAAGATAAATACTGCTATCCTCGATACTGTGTTTGTGTCTGTAAGACCCCATGTCCAGAGAGTAAAGAGAAGAGGTTAGTGGTTATGCATGAGATAGACTCGGGTGCAGGCAGCCTGCATAAAACTTAAGAAAACTTAAAATGGGAAAATTTGAATACAACTATTTTAAGAAGACAGAAAACGCTGGAAAGCACATAACTATAAAACTATGTAATGGCTTGTTTAATGAATGACATCCATTAGAATGCAAAAGGCGTTCTAATGCTCACTTGTAGTAGATATGGCTGTCTGCCATGACACAGAAACTACAGTTCCAAGTTTGAGGAATCTTGAAAAAGTTTCAGAATTTTGGAATTTTGGCTTGAGTAATAATTGGTTGTGTCAGAGAACTTGAATTCTGACTGTTGGCAGAAGTGAGCCCTAACCCTGGCGCCCAGAGAGCAGTTAAGGTTCGGGGACTTCAGACTTCAGAAAACGTAAGTTGTGAGCTATCGAGTCTCCATAGTCAAACCACAGCTAGTCCAAAGCAGCCACCTGAACTCTGAAGTTCTGAATCTTTATTTCACATTATTAAACTGCAAACTTAATCAAATAAATTCCCACAAAAACAATAAGTTAAATAAAAACCTATTTCCCTGCATTTTCTATATCTACTCTACAAGTGCATGTGAAACGCTGACCTTAACTTTAAGCATGGTTCCCATTTAGAAGTAAAAAAAAGCTGTAGTTAAACAGTAATTTGTGTGTGAGTAATGTATGGGGAAAAACTATGAAGACTACACACTTCTCAAAACAATCCCAAACTAATACTGGAAACAGACGGTCAAGTATTAAAGACAAAAGTAAAAATTCTCAAAATATTTTTGCAAAGATTTGTGTAGCCACCCTGTTATGACTATATCTATCTAATAAACTAGATCTGCTGAAAACTTGCCTCTGTGTCTTTGCCGATCTCCTGACATTAAAGTGATTAATTACACACTAATTTCAACAATTACATCAGACAAATACAGCTGCCATTCAAAACAAAAAGTTGATGTGACACAATACACTAGAATGTCAACATCTCCCTCTGTGTAACAAAAATGATTGCTGGGATTATCTTCAACACCAAAGAAGCATCAGATTCTCATTAGTTATTCAGTTTCGATTCAATGTATCTTACTTGTCAGTATTTTAAAGCATCTAAGATTTTAAACTTCATACTTTTTTGGTGTGCACATAAGATAGCGTAAAATGTTTCCATCATCATTCTTTGAAAGTTGAATGTGTGATTTGCAATGTGTCGAATAAGAGTGCTAGATCAGCAAAACACAAATAATCAGCTAATGGAGAAAGAAAGTATGTCCCAAATCGTGCACTTACACACTTCGAGCACTGAGAAACACAATAAATCTTGGTGCACTGAAAGTACCCGGATGCTGCACTAAATACACCTCCAAATACACAATGTGAAACGATGGACTTTACACTAAACCGACGCCATTATACTTATGGAACTGAACGGGTCAGACTTTTAGCTGGTTAATAACAGGCAATGCACCTACTTTTGTTTATATTCATTCGTTAGTAGGGGGTAAACAACAGCAAATAAAAGCATATAGAACCCATTACATAAACACATGTTAGTCCAACATTTCCCCAAAGTGTAGTATTGAATATGAGACAACACTTTCCCATGAAATTGCGCAATAGGAGGTAAGTGCTCAGTGCATACTATGAACTAAATTGCAGTACACTTTTGTAAGTGTGCGGTTTGGGAAGCACCTAAAGTTTGTGAGGTGCATAAACAATTTTGTGAGATAAGAGGGTGTTTTTGCATGTTACACAATAAAGCATCAAAGCAGCTACAGATCAATGGACTTTTTGTCAGCAGTGTTTAGATCTTTCCCCGATTCTAAAACTTTAGTTGTAACAAGAACAACTATAAAGGTTATAATCAACGCAATAGTAGCATCACATTCTGGTGATTTTATTTATTTATTTTTGGTTTTTGTTGTTTAGGGCCAAAAGCTTAAAAGAATGGAATCAGATTATCTGATCAGAAAACCATTTGTTACTTGTTTCTCCAGCCAACGCTGAGTTGCTGTACCTTTGACCGACCCGCACACACAATTTTGGAAAGGCTGATGGAAAAAAGGCGAAAACTCCCCGGAGATTTGAAAAGCAAGAACGTTAGTTTGGCTGCCCTTCTTGCTCTGGGGGAAGACTTCAGAGAGATGACACGTGGAGAGCACAGGCAGTGTACAGACAGCCTCTTTCTGTCAAGAAGCCTTCTCAATGCCCAAATGACATCACCCAGGAAAAACACAGGACAGAAATGAGCAGCAGTTTAACTCAAATCTTATCTCCACACATAATACGTCAGCCTGTCATCTCTCTGCCATCCTAACCACACACTACACTCACTGCCAGCTTCAGGAAATTACTCAGAAGCAGTGTAAGTGTGGAAAGAATAGCCTGTAGTAAGATCCAAAACATGTTGCCTAGAAAAAAAACACCAACAAACAAAATATGCCAGGATGCATCATTCACTCACTGCTGTGTGTCAAAGACATTTACAAAGTTTGCATAATAAGGAAAGGTTACCGCCGCCAAAAATAACAGTTGTAAGGGTGGGTTTTGGTATTCCAGATTGTTTCTATCAGTGCAGCTTTCCTGTTATTGAATTCCATTCTTGATACATATCCTCCTTTCTATTGCACACACTTGCTGGTATGAGGTTACCTATGATGCTCACAAAAGCTTTTCATGCCTTTGTTGACGATCATGCATGTCATCTCCTGTCCCAGTCTGTTCTCCATGATTTAGAACAGACACTTGGGCTCCACAATCAAACATTTCACTCAGGTAAGTTTGCAGGTTGGTTTAATTTGTTTTTTAAAAAATTGATTTAAAAAAAATTTGATAAAACAGAGCTCCAGGTTAGCATTGCGTTAGCTTAGCTGACTTAAGTCATTGGTTCGAAACTCGCCATCCGAGTGCATAACTGACCAATGAATGGCTTTTCCAAGTGGAAAGTAAAATATTAACAAAGTATGTAACAATTATTCACAATATTATGTATGTTTGTGCATAAAACTAATGTAACAATTAAAGTAGATATTTTAATATTAACAATTACACAAAATACTCATGTTTCACAGTAAACAGAAAAACAAATACAAACCTTCAAAAAAGGGCATCAAAGCCTAGGGAACTCTCTACATAAGTAGCATTTTCATCCTCCCTAACACCATTGTAAAGCTTTTTCAAATATAATAGAAAACTTCTACAATACAACATGGCAGAAAGACCGCAACAAAATGGAGATTTTTTAAAACATAAATAACTGATCATTGATGTATTAAGTTGAATACAAATGTATTTGTTTGCAATTTGACAATTGCAAATTGTGCTGATGAGAAGTTTCTAACAGGTTCAGCCATGCATTGGTTATTTTTGCATTCAAATGGCTGAGCCAGGATTCATTCATGTTGTTGATTTGCAGATTGTATATTTTTTCTTTACCAGGTTGTACTATTCACCATTCACACATGTATGCCATCACATGTATACTCATAATAAACCTGACCACAATAAACCTTGGCCAATAAACCTGATTCTGATTCAAATTTACGGCACACGGGAGGTAGCTGTTATTTGACATACAAGTGTGTTGTGCTGACACAAATCAGAATGTATGACTAGTGAGTGTGTTCAGTACAAAGCCATTACATAAATGCTGTGTTTATGTGTCATATTTCAGTACAATAAAATACATTTTGCTTTATGAAGCTTTTTATGTCTCTGTAATGAACGTACACTTTTTGCGTAACTGTGTAATGTCATAAAGTACACAACTCAGAATATTGTTAGTATCCTGATATGAGATTTTTTAATTCCCTGTAGTAACATGAATTATATTAAAATCGCACACCACTAATATCTTTTAATATACACTAATGAGTCATGGTCGACCCAAAAACAGAAAAAAGCACAAGAAAGAAATACGCACCTGAACAGGGGGACCTACTGTATGTGAACTTTCATTCCCTCACTCATAACCAGAAAAGGATTAGCCAATACATATACACATTATGCATGGATACCTGAAGAAACCCCAAACTTATAACAGCATAGTAAAAAAAAAGATTTTCAAGTCCTGGAAAAAAACACTCAGACAATGCAAACATGTACTCATAGTGCACGTGTGGGGTTTTTTATACTGGGAAATCCTATCCATGGCTTCAGGTGTTAAGTCAAACAATTACTGGTAACACTGACCTGTTAAGGTCCTCAATTTTGCACAGGGAAATATGTGAAGACTACACCAATGTGTATACTATATGGAAATATACAAGCACATCGAATTTAATCAAGCTCGTGGCTGAAAGAGGAACAGAGATAGTGACATGGGTGATATTTGTTTATTCTGCCAGAATTGTTCGAATGAGCAAGTGAAACACAAGACTGCTGGTAAGGCAGCTAATAATAGAAGACTGTTTCAGTCAAGTCTTTTTTTCTGCTAAGTTCCTCATTACACCCAGACTCCTGGGTTGCTGGGACACTTCCACATCTTCGTCACTGTATACTAAGTACATTATCAAATATGAATCTAAACCAGCTGCTTGTATCATAAACAGGTTGAAACAGATTATCACCAGTATGTGATTTGCTGTGATTTGTTGTTTGTTACTGAGGTCTTTTTCTCCTGAGCTAGCTGGTCTCGAACTGTTATACTAAAGAGCTGGGACATCAAATCCGCAAATCCTTCTTTGTATATCATATTATTAGTAAATAAAAATACTCTTTGTAGAAGTGCTTTAGAAAGAAAGCTTAGTATAGGATAAAGGATGAGGTGGCTTATATAGTTCTCCGCTTTTCTCTCAACTTCAGAAGTAATGCAGCCAACCTCTAATAACTAGCTCAGATTTAGGAGAACAAAGCTAACCCACACTTCCTCTGATACATGACACGTATATACAGTTTGTCCTACCTGGGGTCAAACTCAGGACCTTCCTGCAGTGCTAATCACTTCGCCACTGAGTTAATCTTTAATGTATGTAAAACCTTGTGTCAAATATAATAAAACAGAATGCCTTTATTTGTTATACATACATATAAATTTACACAAGACCTCGAAATTCTTAGAAGTTGAGGTCAGAGCACAGGATCTGCTATTGTATAGCGAATAGAATAGAATGGCTTGCTTAAGGCTTAAGCTATGACTTGTGTCCCGATACACAAGTTATAGATGACAAAAACAACAAACAAGTTCGAATAGGTCTATGGGTTATACAAAACAAGTTCATGTGGTGTCACAAAAGTGATGTTTGGATAAGTCAACAAAGTTTTTGACATTTACAGGGGGAAACAATCTTTTTTCATGCTTCTAGAGACCCATTGGAAATACAAAGACACATAAAATATCACAATAAATCAATAATAAACTGAATTTGTACACACAGACATTGTGAAGGATTTGTTTTACATTTCGTAAGCCACAGTGGGACCAGACTGCCAGCAT
>JAOTRQ010000020.1:1153832-1173732 GCA_028565875.1 Hoplisoma paleatum
TGTGTGTGTGTGTGTGTGTGTGTGTGTGTGTGTGTGTGTGTGCGTGTGTGTGTGTGTGTGTGTGTGTGCGCGCGTGTGCGTGCGCGTGTGCGTGCGTGCATGCGTGCGTGTGTGTGTGTGAATAGTCATAGAGTGTTCGACACAATTGATGCATGTGCTTCTGTTTTTGTCTGCTTTAGATCATTTAATCATTTATGTTGTAACACTATGTAATACTTATCATTGAACAGACATCACCAGTTCAATGATTACCTTTATTAAAATATAAAAAACTACCAAGATAAGTAAAAAACTACACATACCACTTTGGGAGTTGAAAGGTTAAATGGCAAGTGTGCCAAGATATGTTTAAAGATGTTTTTGTTGCATTTACCTTTTGTTCTTTTTTCTTTTTAAGTATCAATATTAACCACCTTTTTATATCAGAGGAAATGTAAGATAGTTAAGTAAAATGCAATAGTAAGTAATTTAAAATAATAGCTAAAGGAACTACATGGTTATTTTAAAATGTACCAAAAGCTGATTTAAGCCTTGGAGGAAAATAGTTTTTAAGTAATTTGCATTCAACAAAAAGATACTGGAATCATTAAATTATACTGTTATAGTTTTCATTTGCATCCCAACATGCCACACTGAGGTTCTGAAAGAGCATGGTAATTTGTTTCCTCAACCTTAGCTGAGTATGCTTTCTTTTTGACAAATGCTTTTGTTTGCTATTGTAATACACTGCACAGCACCTGCTGATATAAACCTACGTCTACATAAAAAAGCATGACAACTTGTTTTCTTGGCAAATGAAATGGCTTGCGTTTAGGCATTTCTGAAAGTCATGTTCCATTTGATGAGGGTTTTATATCCTGCAGGCAGGTACATTTCAAAAGTGGTTTCTGACAAAAGCCACAAAACATGAAGCCACGACGACCCATTCTAGGCACGTATGATGGCTTTAGAATAAAAAATCATCAATAATGTATACTGTCAGATGTATATGCTTACTAGTAAGAGCCTCTCTCTTTTTCGGAATTGAATAGCACTGTGATGCCAGGCATTTCTGCAGGCTAATTATCTCCTTTCAAAAAGAGGGGGTAAAATTTAAAGCCTGATGTAAAAGTGCCTGCTCTTTTACCTTGTCTGTCTGCCATGTTGAAAGCTGTAATTAAACAGTGCTGTAATATTTTGAAGAATGCTTTGAGTAAATGGCCTTTGTTTGGCTCTTTTTGTGAGGGTCGAATGAATGGCGGCATAATGAAAATAAAGTGCTTTTTCTGTGACAAGGTCAAGTGGGCAGCTGAGAGCAGCTCCGGGCCGGATTGACAGTGAATCAGTAGGGCTCTGGAACAGACACAATATCATTCTCTGCTGGGAGATTAGGTTCAGGGACTCCAGCAGATGAGACTCAGCTTTCATATTCTTGACAGGCAACCAATTCGGTCCACTATAGGGCCGAGTTTCACCACCGCCTCTGGCCTTCCTGGAAGGGAACTTTTTTTTAAAGGTTTTTTGAGCTTTTGGAAGTGTTTTATATCGATGCAATTTTAGGATGGCCAAGATATTTCACTCTTATCAACGTGCAGCTTTGTTCAGCGAAAAGTAGAATGAAGATATACAATTTTGTAGCTCATGATTGAAATCAGTGCTTTCAGACGAAAGACAAAAGCAATGCATGACAATGTTCTTTCACACAACAATAGGCAAAACGCACCTGAATTGTAGGTGTCTGAAAGAAATAAAAGTATCCAACCTCCCAAACTATTCTTATGTTTTATTGTCTCAGAGCACACATTGTAAGTGTATCGTTTTTATTCAGCCTGCATGATGCCTGCAGCTACAGCTGTTGCAACGGGTCCCACCAAACACTGTTTAAGATTCTGGTCGCCATGTTTGTTTGGTCTATCGTGTTTATTTGTGCCTTCTTGGTTTTTTCCCCCATTAACTCAAACTTCATTTTCCATGGAGTTGAACATTTGAATTGTTGTTGCCTGATTCGACCAAAGTGAAGGTTTTCACAGTAGCTGACAATAGATCAGGATCAAAAGTTCAACTGGAAAGGAAGTTTGTTTTTCTGTCACTCAGTGTACACAGCTCAAGCAAGTGGTAAACAAAACATGTCACCACACCCCTACTCAAATAACATCAAAAACATGTTTTTGCTCTTTAGATGTATCTTAGTTTTGTTAATACATTGTATCAGGTTTAAGATTGAATAATGGTGGGTTCTGAAGGTCGTTGTAAAACAAGTCCGTACATTATGCCATACTGGGTGGTCAAGGGCATCAGCAAACAAACAAGACATATAAGTAGCATAAATGAACCAAGACTGAATCAATATGAATACATTATCAGGGAACTTTATATGTTTCCCTGTTTTTCTTTGCTGACTGGTCCTGAGTACAAGCGACATTTGATTAATGAGCATCGAGCGGCCCGCCAGAGATCAGCTAACATATATGATATTACTAGCAAGTCTCTGGCTAGAGAACTTCACCTAAATGATTTATGGAATTGATATTAATCTTTTCCCAGTAAATGTATTACCCAAGCGAAGAATTGATAATGCTGCACTAATGTCAAATTAATGTCCAGTTGCTGTTTCAGCAAAGCAAGGTAGCAGTTAAACTATGTTAACTGCTTACATGCTGACAAAGAGAAGTGTCGTTTCTCAAGCACCAACTGCTTATTTTGGCTGTTAAATGATTTTGAGTGCTTATCTGCTTTGTCGCTAAAAGGACACGGCACAGAGGTACACTATTAAATAAGACTTAAATCTGACAATGAGTCGTTCATCCGGTTATGCTGACAACAGATGAAAAAGTGCACAGCTTATTTTTGAGTAACCTGTTGCCTGTTAAATCTACTAAACAAATGTTTTATTCATTGTGTTATTTTATTTAAAACCTGGGCTAGAAACAGCCATCCAGACTTTATATGGTCATGTGTACTGTACATGATTAGCTCTAGTAGCTGAGCATTTAGAATAGAACACACACACACACACACTATGGGGCAGCAATGAGCACACATGCCTGGAGTGGTGAGCCACGGTGCCTGGGAAGCTGTTAGTGGTTTGGCGCTTTGCTTAAGGTCACTTCAATCATTACCTGTTGACTGTAATCGAACAGGCAACCTTCCGATCACAAGCCCAGTCCTCTAACCACCAGGGCATGGCTTCTTCCTACGATCTAACACTAATGATTGCTCGCAGGGCATTTACACACAACATTTTTGTTATTATGTATATGCTGTTATGTGTCTTGCAATTGTTCATACCCCTCCCTTTTTTACAGTGACCATTCCTTGTACAGTACTTTTTCCTAGAGTACCTTACAGAGTATTTTACAGAGTACCTTACAACAGCCTTGGCTGATCTGGAGTTAAATCCAATGTTATAGTCTAATAGTATGCTGGTCTTTAGACTTTCATTTGCAATTAGCAATGTTGTCTTGACAAGAAAGTTTTTAGAAACCCCATTTAAGTCTCTGTTCTATATTTTCCAATTATTATTCTGAAGAAGGATGTAAAAAGTGGTAGACCATTAAGCAAAGCCAAATGGAAATACAATTACAGGCTGCAAACATTTTTTAATCTAGGAAAACGTTACTATGTGAATGTTACTTAATTAAAATCTCAGTACACATCACAACATATTAATAAAATTGCTTCTGTCACACTGCTCACTTTATATTGCATGTTTTACACTCGGTAGCCTGTATAAGGCTACATTACATGAGCTTGTTGAACACCCCATTAAAATAACATCTTAGCAGCTATTCTTCTTAGAAGGCTTCTTACAATACTTCTGAAGTAAATTGAAGGGAATTGTACCCATTCAGTTAGAAAAAAATACTTATTACTTATATTACTCAGCAAATAGTTCCGATAAAAAGTTTAGACCCGCCTTGACATTCTTTTTTCATTTAGATCAATATAATGCACAGCCGTCAAAGCATATGGTGACTACTTTTAACAATCTACATTTTTAAATCTTTTGTAGTTTGTTCAACTAATGCTTTTTTACTTGATTCTTTATAGTTTTGATCAGTAGGTGTGTCTAAACGTTCGACTGGTGTTATATGTTAGTCAAGAAAACCTTAATTGATGTTCCTAGTCCAAAGTCAGTGGAGCAGGTAATACAAAAATAGTTTGGAAAATTGATACAAAATTAAATTTTTTGGTTTCATCTTAATTCATTACGTCTATGTAACCAAGTGTCTAATTTATGTCAAATTTAAAGACCTTAGGTTTGAAGCTTATGACTTGTTTTTCTGACCGTGGACATTCAGTCAGTTTTTAATCAAGATCTTTAGATCAAACACACTGTTGCTGTAGTTTCAACCACAGTAATAAGATACACCATTATCACTTTCATTGACGACATTAATTCTCCTCAGACACCTGTAGTTTAGTAAATGTAATTTAAACCTAATGCAGGCAGGGAGAAAATATATGTATTAAATATCATTTTTATGTTTATTTCTTAGCTGTGAATTAACACACACACACACACACACACAAAGAATAAACTACATTTACTGCTGAGTGATGAAAAGGAATTTAAAGAAATGTGTTTATTCAACTTTAAGCTATCATTTATCTCACCTCCTGCTTCCAATCTGACTGTTTTTATTTCTTTATTTTTTTGGAAGGATGGCTTAAGATTTTGCACCAGAAATATAAGCTTAGAGAAATGGCTTATGTCTTTAGTAACTAGGTAATAAATTCTAATTGCTTTATTAAAACAGTCCATAGTAATATAAACTGTTTACTGAAGATATAAAACACCTAATTTACATTTAGATGAGATATAACTCACATCCGTGTCAGCTGTATGCAGATTAAGGGAGTAGTATGTCTTTTCTGAGACAGTTGAGCCTCCAGGTTTTGAAAGAAAAGAACGCTCTTATTCAACCTTTTCTCTCCTGCTGTTTCTAACTCCTACTCTATTACTTTCTTTTTCTGGCTCTCATTCTCTTGTGCTGTTTTTCAGACTTAAGAAAATGACCCCCGTTATGCACAGCTTGATGGTACAAAAACATAATGAATATTACTTGAAGGCATCATTAAAGTTTTTTCGATGGTTGGTGTGTAAGATGGAATTAGAATCTACCATAGGGTCTTGAATGTAAATGAGTTTAAGGGTTATAATTGGTTCTTCAATAGTGAAATGTTATGTCTTTGATTATTTAGACTTTGTTTACGTGCTTATTTATTTGCTCAGTCTTTTCTCCTTACTTGTGTGAATTAGAGTAGAATGTAAATTTGATGGTATGGTAGGTGGTGGTAGCTAGTTTTGTATATATTGCACGATTTAAGTATCTCTGGTGGCATCCTGCACTGTTACTACATTTCTGAACAAGCACTGGTGTTGTTTCATGAGTGTTGGCCAACATTATTGAACCAACGGAAGTCCCTTTTTTTTGCTCTTGTGGTTTCTATTCTTTGAAACATAGTGTTTGAAGTGAGCAAGTGCACGATTTGAGATGTGGGATATGTTCCCTAGGGTACTTTACATGTGCTATGCTTTCCATGTCTGTGTTGTATATAATGAGGTGAAGCACTGGAATAGTTGGGTGGAGTTTAAAACTCAATTCAGCAGTTAAAAAAATTAACTGATTGACCAATCACCGGAGATCATAGTTTGCCTGAGGATGTCCGGTAAAATGCTGAATTAAACCCTTTTCATTTGCTGATCTTTTATGAGTTGTACAGAGTGAGCTGCGCTGAAAGACCCTACCCTAACCCACCCTTAATAGGTTCTGTGTAACTGAATCACACGTTCTGCGCTTGGTACAGTAGTAGCGTTGTCCGTGGTGCTACAGCTAATATTCTTAGGGCTAGAATTGTCACTGTCTCAGGTCCTGTAACTAAACCTATTGGTGGTGTGGCAGCGCTCTCCATGGTGCTGGACTGTGTTATCACAGCTACTTTCCTCGGTCTCGGAATTGTTGCTGTCTCAGGTTTCTGTAACTCAGTTTGTGAGTTGTGCTAGTGCTATCCATGGTTCTGTGCTAGTGCTATCCATGGTTCTGATTCTGGTGTTATAACAGCTAATATATTTAGTGCCAGAGCTGTTGCAGGTCAGGCTGTGCTCAGTGCTATGGTGGTTGTCTCCATGGTGCCAGACTGTGTTGCAACAGCAGCTATCCTCATTGTTGGAACTATTGTATGTATGTAGTTTCCGACTCTTGGGTCACTCTGTGGACTGCTACTGATTCCCAGAATTACTTAGCAATTATTTTTACGGAGTAGCTCCCCAACCCCGTATCGCTAAAGGGACCTTGTGAAACTACAGGACAATTTTTACCCATTTCTGATCAACCTAGTGCAAGTTTTTGGATTGTGGGAGGAAACGGGAGTACAGGGAGGAAACCCATGCTGACACAGGGAGAACGTGCAAACTCCGCACAGAAAGCCCCCGGCCTGACCCGGGGATCCAACCTGGGACTTCTTGCTGGGAGGCGACAGTGCTAAACACCACCGTGCCGCCGTTGGAACTATTACTGACTGAATTTTTTAATAGAGTCAGCCCTTAATGTTGTAGTGGTGTTGCACTGTGTTATGGCAGGTGCGATTGTTGATGATGGAACTCTTATAACACAGTCAGTTCTTATCAGTCATTTCTTATACCTTATACTACCAACACACACAAAGCGAACCCTGACATTTCCTGATACACACGTGTGTGGGTTTTGAAATATCTCACAAGTGTTTGTTTGTATTATGGAAATGTTTTTGACTTTTTATTGCTCGTCATTCTTTATTGCGCTGGGTGGTTTTACTGATTGAACACTGAGGTTATAAGGCGCCTGGTCTGAACTGGTTTAGTAATGAGAGTCATTTTAATGGAAAAGCACTGTTAATATAGTAGTGGTGCTTTCCATGGGGCTAGTCTGTGTTATTGACAGGCGTTGACAAGTGCTATCCTTGGTGCTGGAACTGTTATTGTCTTTGGTCTTGAATTGCAGCTAGTTTTTAGTGCGTCAGTGGTGCTGTCCATGGTCCTGGACTGTGCTATGCTATTGCTAGTTTAAGTGAGAGAGTTCCACAGTTAGCACTTAGTGTAGTGGTGGTACTGTTGTGGGGCTGGTAGCTCTTTACTGTCATTCTCCTTGGTTGCATTTTCCTTTTGCACAGTATACGCCAAATACAGTACTGATGTTTGAAGCATAACTTGGTACTTGGAAATCTGAAAACATAAAATAAAAAAATTGACACATTTAACCATCTTTCGATTAGTGGTAGTTTTGAGAAAATAGTCTCACCAAGCTTGCATTCTGGACATTGCTGTCACCTTTTTTCTATGCTGCTTATTCCTACAGACATTTTCATGTCAATGTAGCAGATGAAAGCTACAGAATGAATGATTATAGGTACTGCCAACCAGAGGGGTGGAAGAGACTGCAAGAAAAATAAAATAAAACAGCCTGGCTTTCAGAGAGATTTATACACTTAAAGCTCCTGAAAATAAAGACTTTTTGGCTACTGATTAAAGAAGCGGGGAACATTTTAACCCCTTAATCAAGCTTCCTGCTTAACATAAGTGGCTGCAGACATCAGTGAGGCTCCCAAGTATTGAATTGGATTTTTTTCAGGTGCTACACCACTGTGAATTTATTCATAATTTCAACTGACGCATGAGGAAAACGTCATTATCATAGTGCAATAAAAGTTATTTTAAAGTTACACATACAATCATTTCATGTAATGTCATGTAAAACAATGCTAGAAGTTAAAGTAAACATATTTGCCTTAGAAACGTTAAATAAATAAAATAATCTTAATAAAATAAAAACAAAAACAACAATTCACAGTTTTAGTTTTATCATTTTTATCTTTTTTTTTAATTCTAAAAGGACATCGAACACTTTGAAGCATTACGTTTCAAATGCTGTGTGAATCTCAGACAAAACAAAACCTGGTCCTTGTACAAAGAATAAATAACAAAGCTTGCCATGTTTGAAATATATTATAAAGATGAAAAGGAGCTGTGAGTACCAAAGTAACCAGTAACAGTTAACCTCATTTTGGTAGTATTATCTTAATTTTAGAAGACCATAAATAGACATTTTGAAACACAGTTTGTACTTTATGGTTGTGTTTAATAAGCTCATAATTTCAAGATTCTCCTTTGGGAATATACTCAAATAAATACCCATTTAATTTAACAACAAAAAGAGTTTCTCCGTGGGTCTGTGTTCATTTTTTTGTGTATGCTTCAAGTTGCTCCTATCGTCCAAGACAGCCCACCAGGCACCAGAATTGTTTTCTAGATTCATAGAAACCCTAGCCTGTACAATTAGGGAGGGTTACAGCAGAAAGGGCAACCTGAGTAAAAAATGTGCTAAGTCCATGCTGCAGACCACTATCCACTGTCGCGAGCCCCTGAGCGAGGTGCAGCTAAAAGAAGAATGCAGAAGACTGTGATGGCCCAGATGGTGCTGGACTCTTTTGATTGGAGCGAGAGTTACATCTTCAGCAGATTTTTAATTACTCAGACTCATACCTGCATAGAACAGACAGGGAAGCTCTATGGACAAATCCTGAACATGAAAACAAGTGTCTAGTTCAGGGGGTGCACTTGATCTGGTGGCTGGGGTTAGTGTTGTGCTTAGTAGTGTGGAGACTGTGGTTTACATGCTTTATTAATGGCACATTCAGTAGCAATTACCGCCAAACTCAATAACAAGCAGCTAAGCCCTAAATACTGTCTGGGTGCTTTGGCTAGGGTTGCCCAGTGTGACCGGCAGGTGTGTTCGCTGCTGACCTGTAGTGTGTGTTTACTATTGTGTGTAAATGTGTGTTTTAGTGTATGGATTGGATTAAAGGTTAAATGACTTATTAATTTACCACTCCCCAATGACCTTCATGAAGTCTATACAGAAACATAATATACAATCGAATTTAAGTACCGACAGACAACATGACAAGTGACAAAGAAAAGCTAATATTGAGTGAGGGTATTTAAAATCAAATGATTTGTTCTTTGCTTAAGATTATTTATCCTGTTTGTGTACCCTGTGCAGATTGTTTGTATTCTTTGTACAGAATCTTTTTTAACAGATGGGCTTGCTTTGACAGCAAAGCTTTAAAAAATCTAACATACCTTAAGCTACATAGTTAAGAATGTAATTTGTGCCCATATGCTTTGCTCATGAGTTCGACACATATTTCAATTAATACACTCCATATACTCTCGCTAGCACTTTATAATGGGCTGTAAGGGGATGATCAGCACTCATAGGCTTAACACTTCCAGTCTTCACAGTTAGTATATTAGCAGAATATATAGCAGAATAATTACCTAGATATCAACTATCTTGACCTTGATATTCAAATCTCATTCATATCCCATTCTGGCAGGGCATGTGACTACTAAACATTTTCTGGTGACATGACACGTCCCTGGTGTTCTGTTCGATGGTGGTATCGCCATGAAACAGTAAATGTTGGAAAGTGAGAAGCAGCTCGTCTTTCCAAGTACATGATAGGGAACTATGGTGCCGAATTTCACCTTTGTAGGTACTCGAAAAGTGGAAGAATTAGTGATGAGTGAGTGAGTGCGTGAGTGAGCGAGGACATATTTTATATAAATATATAGCTGGCTAAACGAAGTGATCATTGGAGGGATGTACTTGAAAGTGCACTCAGTCATATCAGGTCCAAAGCCCAGATAAAAGGAGGCTTGGCTCATAAAACTTACAGTGTATAAATATGCCACATCAGGTAAAAAGAACATAATAGCAACTTTGGCAAAATCTCAAACAAATACTCCCTACTAGACTGGTGAGATAGATGCCAAAACTAAGTGAGGCAAATGGGGGGGGGGGTACTTAGTACTATAGTAATTCTGATAATAATCACAACACACAATCATCATTTTGCACTCTAATAATGTAATCCGTATCACTCAGCATCTCTCCTGTTGCCGTAAACCCTTTCACTAGACAGACATGTCATTCTTCATCAGTCAGGGACACCCTGCTTGGAAAGAAATAGAGAAAATTTGTAACACTTTGTTTTCTCCTTACTTGTCCTCTCTTTTCTTCCCCCCTCTCCACCATCTTCTGTTTATAGTCTGTTTATATCTTGATTTATTTAAAGCGTTATCCTCGAGATGAGATGCGCCGATGTGTCAGGTTTCGTTTGCTATCCTGCATTTAGAAGTCTAGAATGTGTCTGCTAGCCTACATGCAGAAATGGAGAAGCATTTTGATAGAAATGCATTTGCTTTCTTTAAAGGCAATTGGGCAGAAGTAAACAATTTCAAACAAGCCGTACATGTGTCAGCGTGTGCCGCACTGGAAATTGCAAATAAAGAACCGTGTACAGAAGGGTTCTTATTTGCCTTTTAATATGGCTTGGTATCACTTACAATTTTGGGCTATTGTCTCCCACTAGTACAAAAGTTTTGATGGAGACATTGAACAACAGCAATCTACCAACGTCTCACACAGTGTGTAATTTTGTACTGATTTGGTTTGTAAGTGCAAATTTTAGTATTATTGCTCAGTATATTATTTTCCTACATGTGTAAATGTATTTTTCTTTTATTTTTAAATTTTGATTTAGACATACTTGCAGTATCCAAGACCAGCTATAAGTGGCCTATCATTTGATGTTGTTTGTCCTTCAGCTAATCAAAAGTATTCCAGATTCTTGCAATATTTTATTTGTTCGTCAATGAAACAAAAGTAGGAAATTTATGGTTTGTTAATTTCTCTGAGTTTATACAGTTGCTTAGTCTTAAATGTATTGAAGTTCATTGTTCAACTAGTTCAAATAAGTTGATTATAATCAACTTATCTAATAAATTGAGTATAGCACACCATTCACTGTATGCTCACATGCATGCATATGTGTATATATATTTACATACAAGAGTGTTTGTTTTTATTTATTGAAAGCGATTAGCGATGATTGAACATAAATGAGTGGAAAATTTGGTCTTAATAAGGATATTTGTTTTCCGAATCCTCTTTGAAAGCTTCTTTAAGATGTTTTGAAAAGGCTTTTGAAGAGCTAGCGTCCATCTGAAAAGCAATGAACTTAAGGTCATTTTAAATACTTGTATTGAGAGTGGCTTCAGTTTGCTTCTTTAAGTGAAAAATCCTTTAGTGCTCTCTGCCGAGTCCACTGGATATCGTAGAACCTGTCGAACATTTGTCTAAAGCAGCACTTTCTTTTCTATTGCGCCGAGACATGTACATTATGGCAAATAGCATCACAAATCTTTTAATTGTATTTACTGAGATTTAATGGTGTCTGCATTAGCTTTTACTTTTTAAACTACTTTTTGTATATCTTCATTTGTAGTCCCTCTTTGCTTCTGTACATTTTAACTTCAGAATATGAATATTTATTGCTCCTTGACTTCATTTTACTTAAGTGATTGTGACATGGTTGATAAAGTGAGACAGATTAAGTAAAGGAAGAGGAGACTGGTGGTTTGCCAAGGCTCGAAAAACAGGTTTTAGTAAAAGCTTTTTTCTTTTAGTATTCACCCATGGAATGAAAACCTATGATGGTGCATCACTATAAAACATATTAGCGTTATGACCATTGTTTGGCTACATATTTATTTTGGTTATTCTTTTTCCTTATATAACATAGCATTTGAACCTATTGATAAAAAATAACAAGATATTTAAATAATGTGAGTGGTAGAGATCGATTTTGCAGGCTGCACTCCAGAACCAAGTTAAAGATTAGACACCTTGGATGTTTCCGTCTTAATTCTAAAATTTTTCAAACCACTTGTAAGTGATTTTTAAAAGGTGTTCTAGTTTTTGTCATTTTGGATTACACAAATCTTTAAAGGTTGTTTTTTAATCTTTATGATGGATTTAGTTTGCAAAACACTTGGCAGAAACAATCCTTAGCTTTTCAGTTACTTTTAATTTAAGAGTTTCTTTTTCCAATTGTGTTTGTCCATGTTCAGTTTAGCATGGTCACATGCATATTTTACTATTATTATTCTAGAGAATTCTCTTAAATATTTTGTGATTAAGGTGGATACATTCTCAGAGACTCATGAAGAGGAAACAAATGCAGTTTGAATTTGAAATGCCAAACAGAGCTGAAGATGATCAACCAAACAATAGCAGGGACTGTGTGCTGTATTCTATCAAATCATTACTAAATCACTATTTGAGTCACTTTTGAATAGTTTTGTTTTCTACAGCTTAATAATTGTACCCTTAATTAAACACTTTTATATTTGATTTATAACATAGTAAACACTTTGATTAATCTGAACTAGTGATTTCTACACAATTTCCCACCGTTTTCATGTGAAGGTGCCACTTTCTGTTGCTTACCTATTGTAACTGTATCCAAACACCTCAACACAACTTTACCTTCTACATAGCTTGTTTCTAAACAATGTTTGCCTATTTAAAATGTTGATTTTTGATGAGGTAGCAGGTCAGGACCATGCTTGTCCTCAGGAGAACAGTGCACCATCACTCCTGTGTCAGCTAAATATTTCTGCATCGTCATCGGCTGACATTTCCTTTACATTCCAAACTTTTGTATTAAGTTTTTGCATTAGACAACAGAAAGATGCATGCATCACTTTTACTGTTCGGTTTCTAAACTCATAAAGTAACTGCACTAAAATGTTGCAGTTATTTGAATTCAAAACTATTGTCTTTCCAGTTGTGACTGATTTTTTTTCTCTATATAAAAATTGTGGGAAAGCAGCAGACGATACATAAAAGTTTATAGCAAAACACAAATCAGTGGTTTTAGGGATGTAATTAGTCGACAATGAACTGACAAGCATAAAGCATTTACAAAATCTAAAACACATCACTGACTTTCATATCAACACATCAAGGCATTTCTGAATCGAACAGCTTAACGTAGTAAATGTGGCAGTAATGAAGAACAGTTAGATGAACACATCAGAACTAGTTTACAGTTTAGGTTGTTGATTTTACAATCTTAAGCAAACAGTTTATTACATCCAGTCTGTAGGTTGCTCTTTCTGAGTGGAATTAATGTGACAGCATATGAAATATTGTTCAAGTGTTTCACAATCCGTGCAGTGAAACACACATTTACACACACTAGTGAATGCACACTAGAGGCCAGTAGTGATCACATGTGCCCAGAACAGTGAGCTACACTAGCCTTGCTCCCTGGGAATGGTTAGGTGTTAAATGCCTTGCTTATAAACACTTCACGTAAGGAATCTGCCCAGTTTTCTAATCACCAAGCCAGGACAAGTCAATAAGGTAAGTCATGTTCATTTATTGAGAAATAAAGAGTTATAAAGTTCTGTTAAACATAGTGATAAATCAAGCAGTCTGGAGTTCAGGGCGTACTTCTCAAGGCTTCACCGAGATCTCAGAGAAGTAGGATGTGTGCAGGACTTTTGTAGACTTGTTAAGGTGTTAGGTCCTCATAGTGGAGTTCATGAGATTCAGTTACCCTTGGAGCGACCACTGTTCTGGTTGGTCAGGGTGTGGAAGCTAACTGAAAACGATGTTTCCAGAACTTTGCAGGAACTGTGCTATGCCACTGAGTACATAATAGTTATGCAACTCACAATCATGGAGTGTACTTTCTTTAAGTGACGTGACCTTTGCTCACCAGAAAACAGTTCGGATCTTTAACCGAGCTTTCAGCCTTTAAATTTGTCTTCATTTAGGAGAATATTAGTGACCTGACTGAAGTTTGAGAGTCTGAGTTCTTCTTTAGTACACGAAGTCCTGTACTGTCTTGTTGTTTGTGCATAGACTCTACAATCTAGAAGACTTGTATTATTATTAAACCTACAGAATGATCCAGCAGTTCAAACTAGATATGATGGCAGTTTGTGTTTTTACTGTCTTCACCAATCCTCGTTCAGTCTAGTGGGTACCGTCGGTAGCAATCTGACTCAGCTCAGGGAGAAAAAGAAACAAGACAGTGTAATACAAGAATTTAATTTAATGCCTTTTTGAGATATGAGTGAGACACTGCTAAATCTCAGCTTCGGGTAGCTTTAGGGTTCAGAAGGCTTTTACGTCAAAAACAGTTCAGTTATTATACTGCAAGCCAGACACGACAGAAGAAAAGTGCCAAACAGTGTAGTGCACGTTCCACAGAGCCGAAAAGGGACAACACAGTTCATCATGGAATCTTCCCCTCTTCCTGCTGTCCTGACCTATGAATGTTGTAGTGATTTTTCAGCCTCTGTGTTCATTTGCTTTTTTTATTTTTTACTCCATCTTGGGGTTTCTGAACTCATTACAAGCCCATCAGCTTTGGGCTACGAGTCTGGCCCCACAAGTAGCCCGGCAGTAAATAAGCACCAGTTCAGGTGCCTGTATAGCACTCAGCACCACTATTAACCTTCTTCCTTCTGGCTTACAAAGAACTTACTTACTACTACCATTTTTATCTCCAGAACATCTCCAGAACATTTCTCTCATAAATTGGAAAATGGAGACGAGAAGACAGGAAAGAAGGGTTGAACTAAGGTGAAAACTGGCAAAAAAAGGAAATCTGGTCTGTTTATTTTATTTTCAGATGTTCTTGTAAAAAGGATAAAGTTAGCGCATGTTGGTATTTAACAGTTCAGAAAATGCTGTAAATAATAATAAAATTATTTTACAACACAAGGACAATTTACAAGTAAAACAGTAATAGTATTAAAAATAGTAACTATTAAACAAAATGATATAGCTAAGAGTTAGGCTGTATTGCATGAGACTTTGGGAAGCTTCAGGACGCTCATTGGCGTCATCAATGGTTTAGTTGACCCAACGTTCCACTGTAAACATTAAGATTATATACATATGTGGGGGTCCTGCTGTGTAGTCATTGTACTTCATAAGATGATGTTTCTTACTATTAGAATGATTCCAATTAATGATTAAATAATATTGAGATAAAAATTGATGAATTTCAATATTAATCTCAAATCTTAACTAGAATCTACTATTTCTGTCAAGACCATAAGCAACATAACATTTATAATAAACAAAACCAACCAAGCCTTTTTAGTTCCTCTAAAACTTAATAAATATTCTGTTCTCTCATGAATTCCTGTCATGTTAGCGGCTTCCCAAACAGCTTGAATCACTGGTGCATTCCCCATCTTTGTTTCTTTTTTGAAAACATACTACACTACACTACACAAACACTACATTTCTTAGCTTTGTTTAGCCGTTTTTAGTAGTAGTTTAACCCCCTGGAGTCTGAGCCATTTCTGGCAAGTCGAGGTTGACATGCTTTGATGACACCTACCTGAATAATTTCTTTCCAAAGTGCTTTACAAGTACAAACTCTAATAAAACAATCTGAAACTAGTGAAGGTGTCATTAATCCGGTTTTGCTTAACTATCTAAACACAGACTTTTCAAAAATGTACTTCTACTGGTGCTGATATAATGTTACGAATCATGATCAATGGATATTTACCGGTCATTTTGATTTTGGAAATGTTATATGGTTTACATCTAAAGTGGTGCGACTAAAGCGTGGCACTGTTGTTTATCTTTGTTTATCCAGCTAGGTGATCATAGTTTGAATATGAATAGGGTAAGTGCGAACCCACAGGAACGAGTTCTACTCCGCACTGTCAAAGGTTAAAAAAGATGAAAAGAAACAGTAGAATAGAATAATTTATATTGTGATATAGTCTATACAAGGTCACAGTTTTATTTAAAATGATAAATATTTCTCAGAACACTGATATACTAACTTACACATGCCATTTATATGTGCATTATTACATTTTTATGACATCACACATTTATATGTGTACATTTGCATTACAACGGGCTATATGTGAAACGAGGAAGGAAATCTGGAAAAGAAAAGGTCTTCAAAATGAATCATCAAAATAAATTTTTTAGACTTTGCTTTTGCTTCTGCAATTTTCCCCTGGGGATTAATAAAGTATTCTATTCTATATTTTTGAACATGTCTGTTTAGGTTTTACCTTATTTTGACTGAAACCACTTTAACTTTAAAAATTCAGTTTAAATAGGTTCCATCTATTAATTTTAGTATATTATTTGTGGTTATGTTCTTGCTGCATTCACAATAACCAGTGGTGTGTATGAAATTAAATAAAGCACTTTAGTCTGGTCTATGTGGCATTTTAGAATTCCTCGAGATAAAGATGTGAATCCTTGTGTAGAAGGTGATGCTGGTTTTTTAGGTGCTTCAAACAGTTTGTCTGCCTTGGATTGTGTTGAGATCAGTAATACAATTTAGTAGATGTTACATTGACTGACTCTTTTAGACTTGCTTTTGGGTAAGACACAGTGGCATTGCTGCATAGGGAACGGTTGAACTTTCAAATGTATTATTGTCTTTATTCCTGGTGCAAAGTGAGTGGGCTTAGGGTCATCCTGGGATCCACAGCACCATGCTGCTCTGTTTTTCTTAAGCGTTTCTTTTGGACAGATTTTTGAATGCCCCTCTAAGAAGATAGATTCCAGGCATTTAGTTCTATTTCATTTATTTTCCTCATTCCATTTTAGATAGAAATGCTAATGTGCACGATTATTTCACTATTTAGTGCTACTTTAATGACAGCATGGTGATTTGGTGACATTCTGTAATTGATATCTCTAATTAACAGCCGTTGCCCTCTGAGTTTGGAGCCGGCACTTTTGCACAGTGCAGACCGGCTAATCCCACGCTACATTGAAGTATTATTTTAACGCTTGATTAATGCTCATCTTCAGGCACCTTCATTTTACCACCTGTCCGTGTTGCACAAAGTAAAAGGGTCATTGCTGTAATCTCATTTCGATTGAACAACAGGGATGCAGCTTGGGCAGTGGATGTGGAGATACAGAACGATGTTTGCATGCAAATCTTTTTCACCCTTAGGGTTTTTGCAGAAGAGGAAAAACTGCAAGGTCAGAGTTTGGCACCAGGTCTAGAAGCTGACAGCTTTTTCCTGTGGTTTAAATCAATTCCAGGTTTATCAGCCATCGGTGTTCGGGAATTCTCACCCACAGGAGCAGCTGATGTGTTTTCCAATAATGAAAGCGAGCACGTGGCAAAAGTACATTTAGGAGATGGCTGGTACTCACCAGTCCTCTCTGGTTTTAATTGGACTTTGTGACAGTAGCTGAAGGCACATAAAGAGTCAGAGAGATGTCTTTCCACTCCCTTGGGATTTCCCTTTTATTTTCTCATGGACATGGTATCTCATGTCCACCTTTTGAAATTTGTTGGTCCCTCTTTTGCTGCCTAAACACCCCTGGCATCTTTCTATCGGAACCCCCTAGTGGGATTGTACACGTCATTTCTGTGTGAAGTTTACATGCTCTACTTGGGTCTGTGTGAGTTTATTAGGCTTTCACTAGTTTACCAGTAATCCATCATTCTTGTAGGGACTTGATATCTGTTGTTAGTGACTTGATATGCTGTTGATAGCTGCTATTTTACTTAAATACTAAATGCAGCCTACTGATTGTTCTTATTGAATATTTATTTTAAATGCTTTATAGTCTTTACGCATTGGAAAAGTATAGTTCACTCTCTCTCTCATGTGTGAGTAGCAATGCGACAGGTTTATGTAGCTATTTAATCCTATCGGATTGGTTGAATCAAATTGTTTTTGTGTGCTCGTGTATAAGAAGCCTTCGGCCACAAATCAAACGCTTTCCAGCACAGCAGCTTTGTGCCGCACGGTGTTAATGCTAATGACAAACGCTCGTATTTGTGGGTAAGCACTGCAATCATCATAGCTAATGGTACCATTTTGTTTTCTCTGTGCATGGATTGTTTGAAGTTAACAGCTGGAAGTGGCACAGCAGTCAGTCATGTATGTGACAAACTTGCAAGTTCTAGTCTAAAAAGCAACCACCAGAATCACAGCCAGACTTCCAGCATACCTAAAATTGGTATTGTTTATTGGCTATGTTTATATTAAGTGCTAACCACTTGTGAGTACAGATTATTTCATGATATAGCCTCTCAACATCCATATTGAATTTGATTCTGGCTTGTTGATATAGCTCTGAAAGAACTTCATGCAAATGAGCTATTTCTTCATTGTGATATCCTGTGAAGGGAAAAAGAGAAGCGTCAACAGTTTGTATTCCCACAGAAGCTCTGCACTGAGCTAAACGCTTACACATATTTGATAAAACCCTCGTTTATTAAACCTTAAGCACTAAACTGTTTTTCTAAAGCCTGACGATTAATAAAGCCTGTTACTTGTGAACTTTTTGGGAGTATGTGGGTAATTATACAGTAGTTATAATCAGTAGTTTAAAACCAGACATAAAACCACCTAATGTATTCACAGATATTTTTAAAAGTGTTTTTAACAGGCATAGAATTATGTGACAGTGAACTGTCTAAGGAAATTGCCCTTTTCCTTCCGTGCATGAAGGCTGGACCAGTGCGGTGCTATTTATTTTGGTTAAAAAGTGAGTGATGCAGGGTTGATTGCAGCTCATCAAAGTCTGACAGAGTCAGACACCATAAAATTAAAACCAAAATCAATGGTCTATCCGTATCTACTTCGTTTGAGCTGAACACAGACGTGCAGTCTCAAGGCTTTTATGACTAAATGTATCTAAATGGATATATGATAGTCGTGTTCCTGATTTTAAAAGCTACAAGGCTTCATTTTGTCCGTGCTAGAGTGGATGCACAAGGTGCTTATATCCAAGCATACTGTAAAATTGAGTTCTACTTTTGGTTCGTGTGCTTTAAATAAATCACTTTAATATTAAACAGAGTCTAAACGTAGTTTCAAAATTTGTGATGCTAAGCCTCATTTATCTAGTTTTGGAATTTTTTATGTAGACCTGATATTCATGTTTTTTTTTTAATTGATTAATGTCACATACGTTAGACTCTTAAACTTCTAATTTAGGTGTGTCCGAAACTGTGCACTTGTGTCCAAGAAACACAATAAACTCTGAAAGTACCTGGTTTGAGCTCTTTAAATGGCCAGAAACAGACATATTAAACAGACGCCATTTTGTGTACGTAATGTAAGGGGAGAGATTTTTGACCCCAACTGCTTCATATAAACGTAAGCAGCATTAATGATATATGATTTATCAGTACTGGGTAAATAAAAGCATAAAAATCATAATCTAAACAAAAGCTGGCAGATATTTTTCCGCTCTAGAGAAGCGTGTTCGAACTTTAGTCCCTCACTTCCATTTTACTTCCACTTTCCCATGAAGTAAGTGCTCAGTGCGCTATACACATTACAGAGCCTTTATGTACATTATGTTACATTATAGAGAACATAATCAGTACACAATTTGAGACACATTTTTTTATTTTTAGGATGTAATGCTGATCTTAATAATGTATGCATTTTTATTTCCGATGTAGGTACACTAAACTATGCAATACAGTTTTGAATTAAGTCTAATTTAACCGGAAAACTCTGAATCTGGCTACCGGACAGATATGACGTAGCATCAGTACCCTCAGCTGTTTAAAGTGAATGTCAATTTTGTAAAAAAATCTATTCATAATAGTGACATTTTTTTTTACAATTCTGACTGGCTTGTGGTGTGTCTCTATTAGTAATAAATTAATACAAGACCTGATATTTGTCATACAAAACTTGTTTGAAATTCTTGTTTTCCAGGGTATGAAAGTTTTCGCATGATTTATGGATTAAATTCTTCAGGGTTGTGGCAGGTTTTGTAAACAGCTGGGGATATTTCGAAAAATGTACTATTATAATTAACAAAATATTACATGAAGAATGAGAAGTAGTAAACGATATACCAGGGGTCACCAACGTGGTGCCTGCGGGCACCAGGTCCCCCGAAAGGACCTCATGAGTCGAACGCAGGCCTGATCTAAAAATAGCTCATATTGCATATTGATATTTTTTTGTTTCCTACCTTGTTCAATTATTGTTGAAAATGATTGTGAGAAATCATTTACATGATCAGCATCTTCACATAGA
>JAOTRQ010000020.1:1177728-1188132 GCA_028565875.1 Hoplisoma paleatum
ACACACACACACACACACACACACACACACACACACACACACACACACACACACACAGAGAGAGAGAGAGAGAGAAACTTAGCATGTTTCTTAGCCACGATAAATCATTGTCCAGTTTCTGCATCAATCTTCCTGTACGTGCTGCATGTGATTGACTTGTTGTGCCCCTTTGTATTCAAAATCATTAAAACTGGACTTTCTTCATCAAAAAATGTGCATCATTGCATCTGACTTGCTTGTATGAAGTCATATACTCCGTAACTTGTGTCGATCAGGAAAACAAAAGTGTGTGCGATGTAAACAAATTGGTAAGCATTGGGGTGCGTTTAAACAAGAACAATGACAACCCCATTGATTTACATTAGCCTAATATATATATATGTATATATTAGCATTGGATATGTATATATACAAGGATTGGAACTGTATGATATTAGTGGGGAATCCTAATGACAATGGGCATCGAGTTCCAAGGTTTCGTACAGTATCTATAATATATTTTTGTCATTACTATTGTATTGTGCTTTATAGTTGATGCTAGGAATGTTGAAGGTGATGTAGCTGTCCCACATGCTGCTATTCTGATGGCTTTCCCACTTTTGATGAAGACTTCACATAAAAGGTGTAGCCTTGTCACCGACACTGCTGCGAACAGCATTACCCGCCTCTCGAATTAGCATGCCGTCTGATCTCATTCGGCCTCGACCTCGAGTCCTATTACAAGTTCACCCGCACACGTAGCGTAAAACAGATTATTCTCATCAGCTGAGTCGAACACTTTTTAGTTCACTTTCTCGTGGATACTGTCCACCAGCCATGAATCCTGTTTAAAAAAAAACCCAATCGCTCGGGCAAGATTGTGGGCCCACGCTTTAGTGATGGAGTGGGGTGAAGCAGGCCGGAGGAGAAGAATCAAGAACTGACAAAACTATTCCAGCAGACTGCCCACGGTCTCAAAGCCATTTCTAATAATGTCCTTTTTCTGCAACAACAATTGTGCTTAACCCCAGTGGCTTCAGCCTGCCTCCGACTCTCATTCCTCTTCGGTGTCTGTGCGACCGGTCAAATGGAAATTGCAATCTGCTCTGACAAAATAACAATATAAGTGCATCACAAAAGAACCACACACACACACACCTTTGCTGGGTTTTTACACCTAAAGCAAATCTAGTGAACTGTTTGTTTCTTTTGTCATTCATATTTTATTTATTTTACTTTAATTCAACCTGCCGATTAATTCACATAGCTATTCCCAGAATTGCCAATGTACTTTTCAACCCAGTGATAGCTCAGTGAAAAGTACAGGACCAACTAGAAGGTCACTGGTTTGCATCTCACATCTGCCACGAACAAGCCATTGCTACCAAGCTCTTGAGCAAGGCCTTTAACCCTCCATCGCTTGCAATGCCTACAGTTACAATTGTACGTCGCTTTGCAGAATGGTTTCTGTTTAGTGCTGGAAATGTTAATGCAATCACAAATGCTGGGATAGACAAATCTTTTTTTCAGAAGTGCAAAGGTCAATGGATGGTGAATATTAATACTTTTAATTTAGCTGTTGATGATTCCTTACATATCCAAATACTATCAGTATACTAACAGTTACAACCTGTGCAGTTGAAGGTTTAGGGTTTTTCTCAGAGACGTAGCAGGAGTAATCAGGCAGTGGTGGGGTTTGAACCAACGCTGTTCTGATTATTAGTCTAGTTCTTCAAACATAAAACAGAAAAAAGCAATAAAGTCAGCCCCCATGACTTCATTTCATTTATTACAAAATCATTTTCATAACGTTATCTTAGGTCTGAGTTTTTTCCCTTATAGATATGACTATTAAAACCCCCCATAATAATGAGTTTTAGTGTTCTCTCCAACTTATTATGATTCATTTTAATGACCTACATGTACCCTTACTGACGTATTTTGACACCCCCAGTATTTCAATATAAACATGATTTGATGAACATTAGAACAGGTTCTATTTTTTACTTGGTGTCATGTAATATCAGATCAAACTATGATGGTAAAAGTCAATCGCTCATGGAGGTTTGCAAATGTGTTTCATAGGCAGCCTTAATAATATTTATATAGATAGGTACTTTATTAATCCCGAAGGAAATTCAAGGTTGATCCATTGGGCATACATGGGGGAAAGAGTTAATATTTAAAAAAAAATTGCATGGAAATCTAACCAGTTAGAAAATTTTCTGCGTTGCTAGTAATATTTCATTGTTTTTCTTATTGTGTAACTCTCACGAAAGTTCTGCACGCTGACGTGTTATTCTACTTCAACTAGCAGTTCTTCTTACCCACAACATTGCTTTAGCTCAGTGATAGTGATAGCTTTAGCTTTATGAAGTGTATGTGTGTACACAGCATGTGTCTATAATATGTCAGCGTTTTACCACAGAGTGCATTTGTATGGTAGGTGTAGTTTATCGCATAATAAACTAGCCCTATACATGTGCTTGGCTACGGTGGATACGTTGATAGAAAAGTTGATAGATTGATCTGAGGTTATTTCACCCAAGTTAAAATGAGTTTTGAGTAAATCAGAGCTTTGGAGTTTTATAAGTGACAGAATTAGTAATGAATCAGTGAGTGAGGGTGTTGACATTTATATATACTGTATATAGATGTAACGTACGATGTAACATTACATGATTGACATGTAATATCCTGCGTTACCGGCTGCTATTCACAGCCCATTCTGACTGGGTATGTGACTTCTAAATCTTTTTGTTGACCCCGATATGGGGTGGGGAGATCTGTTCTATCCGTCTGATCATCTGCTGACAATCAGAATCAAACCAGCAACCTTCTGATCACAAACCAAGTTCTTAAATTGCCCAGGGGTGTCTTTAATTTAAACCTGGGTTAATGAGGTGTAATGAGTAACCGTTCCTTTAACCGTGAGTAACCAAAGTGTATAACATGATGTCACAATCTAGATGAACAAACAATCAAGTTCCACTGTTTACAAATCTGTGCCACACAATCTGTGTGGCTGGAATGAGTGAATTACACAGTAACATAAATCATTAAAATCATGACGATGCGATGATGTAAATTTCTTACAGATTTCTGTAAACATTTGACTCGAACTATAATCTGTGAAGCGACTTTCATCTTGCCGAGCTCACACGAGTTGTGGCTTCTTGTTTGGCGATGGAGGTTTTTGACTGAGTGCACACGTGAAGACGATGTAGAAAAAGGAAGGTGAGCAGGTTTAAGTGGTGAGAGAGAGAGAGAGAGAGAGAGAGAGAGAGAGAGAAGACACAGATGGAATGACTTCTCTGGGATTACAGTTTGGCTGGTGGAGCAGAGAGGTGGTAATTGCATTTTAATTACAGTGTTGATGGTATTGTGTTCTGCCAGATGGAAGCTTCTTTACAGATATGCGCAAAATAAATCAGCACTTTGCTGTCAGAGAGGTGCAAAGAATGCTGCGTTGCTTTCTCTTTCTCTTTATATAGGTACGCTACTATCACAATTATTCAACCCCCAATGCAAATTAGCTTTATTAGTAAACTTTCAACTGTTTACTATGAACCATCAATCTAAATAAGACCAATCTAACAAGTGGTTTCACTTTTACTGTTCCAGTCTCAGAATGTTCTTATCGTTCGTGACTGTCGTCTTTTGTCCATGAGCCGGAACTCTCATGACCAATGCCTAGTATGTGGCAACCACATAATCCCTTTAAATCCCACCAAAGATTATATTTGGTGTTCAGTCAGGCCAGTTGTATTGGCCACTTCTCATGCTTCTTCTGGAGGATTTTCCAGAAATAGTTTCCTTTTCGAAAACAAGCATTGGTGGGATTAAAAATCCCAACACACCCTATGTATCTAACTGACTCATATCAGTACCAAACACACAATTAAGGCAAGTTCCTCCAGGAATAGTAACATTCTATTATCTTAAGGTAAGCTTGTCTTACCATATCATTTCAGTGCTGAGGTGGTTATCACAACATCGTCTATGGTCATTGTTTGTCAGATGTAATTGTTACCACGGAGCTTGGTGTATGAAGCTACATGCAGTTATTATATTACATCTCTTGGTGGTGTAGGTGTAGCTGTTTGGCTGGTACTTGTTTGTTTCGGTGGAAGTTGGGTAGTCAAAGTGTAAGAAGTGATTCCAGCATCCATGACAGTAATAGAGTTAGTAATAATATATCTACATTGTCTAATTGTTGCTACTTAAATGACCAAAGAATGTACATTTTTAATTATTTAATCAAATTAAACAGCTTCTGCTTATTTTTGTGTATGTGGAGTGATAAAATGTAAAAAGCAAGAAATGAGGCAGTAGTGGCTTAGTGGTAATACAATGGGCTTGGGAGCAGAAGGTTGTGGTTCAAGCCTACCACCAAGTTGGCACTGTTGGGGCCCTAGGCAAGGCCCTTAAGACTCAATCGCTTAATAAAAATGGTGTTCTGTTGTAATTCTAAGTCTCTTTGGATAAAGGTTTCTGCTATATGCTGAAAATGTAAAAGGCAAATGTAATAGATGGACTACAGACACTATTTGTATAATTTTATTGTCCTTCTATAGGCTTTTTGTAGCTACTAAACTGACTGATCTTAAATAAATAAATAAATCTAAAATAAATGTTTTGATGTAAATGTGTAATAGGTATTACATAGATTACTGTCAGTACTTGTATTCTTACACTATGCTCCTGTAATTTGGTTGTTGCAAATAAAATATCATTGTCAGTCGATTAACCTAATAAAACAGTCCATAATAGTCTTTTTTTTGCAATAGATGACCTGCAGTCCGTAATTGTAGCTGCTGATTTGGCTGATGAATGTACTTTCTTGACAGTTGAACTTAATGAAATGATCGGTCTTCATTATCTTTTCTCGTCACCCTTTTTCTTATTTTGGTCTCTTACATGTTTTGAAGAAACTCTTTCAAACTCCGTTTGCCTCAAGGTCAGTGATGAAACCCATAGATAGCGTTTGCATTAATGCATTCAGCTGTGTTTCAGACAATGTTTGCACATTCATCTTGTTCAGAGACAGAAACGGAAATGTGCGTTACTTCTATTTCGATTTGCATCTTCCCACCAGGCATATTTGTAGGCATAATGAATAATGTTTTATTTAGCTTAAATATAGCACACAATGAATCATTTTTCACATTTTTCTGGTGGATAAACTTAGAAGCATAAACACAATTTGCATGATCTGAAAACAATGTTTTATATCGGTTATATGTTTAGATGTTTAACCGTGTGGCGTTTTTTCCCCTTTTTTATTTCGGCTTGTCTGTGTGCTTTAATGGGGTGTTAATATGTCAACTTTGTGTGTTCACTTTTATACAAAGCTTTGTTCTACTTTCTTCCAGTAAATCAGCCGCTATTAGAGATCAAATAAGTTCTAAGGTTATGGTTGGACAATATTGGCCTTTTTTGTACTGGCATGCTAATTTCTGATTATATCGCGGTGTACAGTATTATTGGGGTGGGGGATAATATGGCATAATTGCTGAAGGCAGATTTTTGTTTTTCTGCCTATTTTTTACTCATCTTTATGTTTTACTACTCCTTGCTAGTTTTGTGTGATGGTGTTTGTATTTAAAGTGACCTTGGATTTTGTGTATTTGTTGGTATTTTTATTACCGTAGCTCATCTGCTGGATCAGGCCACATGGACCAGAATTTATCAGCCTAGGCGAAAAATGACCCTAATACTGTTCTACCAGGTTTTCCCCTCCCTGTTTGTATAGACTCTGACCACTGCAGACTGTGGGCACCCCACTAGAGTTTCCAGTTTTCTAGTTTTGGAAAGGCTATGTCACAACCATTTAGGTATCACAATTTGGCCCATACATTTTCACTAGCTGTCTAATATAATCCACTCGCAAAGGCAATCAGAATGATGCTGTGATGAACAGATAGTGTTATTTGCTTCACCTGTTGCGGTCATAATGTTTGGTTGAGGAACCTGCTGGGCAGTCTTGGCTTTGACTTCTGATTATACTATGATAGATGATATTGGCGGTACGGTGGCTAGTAATAATAATAATAATAATAATAATAATAATAATAATACATTTTATTTATAAGCGCCTTTCAAGACACCCAAGGACACTTTACAGATAGTGATTAGAACTGTTGCCTCACAGTAAGAAGTCCCGGGTTTGATTCCCGGGTTGGTACACAGATTTTTTGTGTGGAACTTGCATGTTCTTTCTGTGTCAGCGTGGGTCTTCCTCCGGGTACGCCGGTTTCCTCCCACAGTCTAAAAAACATGCACTAGGTTGATTGTTGATGTAAAACATTGTCCAAAAGATACACATGATCCATGTAGCAATCTACTCAGGAAAAGAGTAAAACAACAACAATAATATGATATTGGCCAGATACATGGCCAGTTGAACAGCCATGTTGACATGTCAACAACTGTGTTGACATGCCAGTTAAAAATTATAAAAACAAACAGAACTGAAGTCGTAGTCTTCTATTGTAGTCTACGCTGGTTTTCTAAGAGCTACTGATTATCAGTGACTATTACAAGCTTAGTTTGATTAGACATCATGTTGCTAATATTTTTAGATCTGCATATGCTAACCAAACTATGAGGCGTAATCCGGATCAAAAATGGCCCAGCAGTTCTGCCCCCCGGGTTAACGATGGACGTTGATCCCAGCTATAAAGCCTGGTGGACACGAGACTTTGATCCACACTGCCAGTGGGCTTCACATCTCACAACGCTTCATTAAGGTCTGTGTGATAAGCTGCGTAAAACTTTAGCTCTAAGGGAGGCGTGTCTTTGTATCACAGACATGAATAGCCAATAAAAAAGCCAATAGCATGCTAATAACCTCTTAATACAGACAGATGCCAAAAGTTACCTACAAGTTGCTGTTCATAGGGGTCGACGTTAAGCAGATTCAAACATGATACATGTTGATGATGTCTGGAGTTTGTGCTCCAGCATTATTAAGAAAAATGTCACCTTACTGCGGAAAGGTCCTGGGTTCCATCCCCAGGTGGTCTGGGATCTGTGTTCTTTGTGGTCTGTGTGTTCTCATCTCCTCTAGTCTGGACTGTAAAGGAAAACCAGAGCGTAAAAAGATCAACGCCAAGACATGCAACAACATGTTCGGTGTTAATACAACTGTAGAGTGTAAACTGCGATTTTAATTATAATCTTAATCAAACAAAGTGCCTGTACATGAAACAGGTTCATCGTAATGTGTTTCACAGAATTCAACTTTCAACCCCACTGAAAACCTTTGGTGGAGGAATTGGAATATTTCAGGCAGTGACATTTTACTGATGAACAGGGTCGACACACAGTATAGTACACCCTACCCAGTTAATCCAGTCTTTTCACCTACCCAGTAGCCAATTTGGTTTGCTCCGGGCACTGTCACGTGTGCCCATTTCAAGGCAAGTAGTTCAAAGGAAGCAGAAATGAAATTCAGTTCGTGTTTACAATTTCAGCAATGGTGTGCTAGTGGAACATCCCGCTGTGCCACCTGGGTATTTATTTATTTATTTTTTACTGAATTGTCCTAGATTGTTACTGGCACATTTCACAATCGTGTAAAAAGCTTAACCCAGAGGAAAACTGTTAAAGCGAGATGTTAAAGGCAATTCTCTGTGGTTGTATTTTCATATGAAGGGCCGTGATAATACTAACGATAGTGGCTATGCCTATGAAACGTCTAGCCTATGAAATGATGAAATGATGAAATTTGGCCTAGGGCATTATTCAGTCTTGAGCCAAGCCCTGGTGGCAGAAAACGTTCGTCCTGCTACCGGTTTTATTTAAAATATATATTGCTTTGGGGTAGGGGGTGGGATATGTGTTTCTTTTTTTTTCTAACTCAAAGAAAAGCTTTGACCAAAAGCCGATCAGACTTTACTGGGTGATACTGGACACTTTAGAAATCGTGTCCGATGAATTGATGGTTCCGGCCAGCGCCGCAGCCGGAGACACGTACCCGTGTACGGCAGCAGGTTTGCCAGGCTTAATGGCGTTTCACACACAGGTCATTTTAATATATTCATCAATTACAGCCGAGTTCATTTAAGTGTAGCTGCTAGCTACAGCAGCGGGCAGCGATATTACCACGAACATTACAGTCGACACGCTTTCCTGCCTGTAAAAAAGCCTGCAGGGTAATTCACTGAGAAATTACCCATGTTGCCTTGAAATGCAAACCGGCCGGTGTAATTTTTACTATACGGAGGTGCGATCACAATGCCATCAGGCTCGAGTCGCCATCACACCGAAGACAAAAGCAGATGCTGTTAAACACAAAAAAAGACTCGGTGAGAATTGTTGTATCTCGGTTATTCTCACTTAGCAAGACTTGACGTCATTCTTGTTTAAATTTTAATGGTTGACTTTATTTCTCTCAGCTTGGGGATTTCAGTTTGCCGAACTGCATTAATTATTGACATTTTTTGAGGGTATTATTGCAGGATTAGAAAATATGTGAATAGATAGGTAGTGGTATCAATTATTTGTTAAATAGGAAAGAACTGGACAAATTGCCAATTCATTATAAGACTTTAGACCAAAAGATTTCTCACTCTGTCCAAGACCGTTTATACCAGGGGTCACTAGTGCCAGGTCACCCGAATGGACCTGAGTCATGAGTCGCCCGCGGGCCTGTTCCAAAAATAGCTGCATATTTTGCATATTGATATTTATTTGTTTTCTACCTTGTTAAATTATTGTTGAAAATGATTGTGAGAAATCATTTACATGATCAGCATCTTCACATAGATGAATATCATTAATTATTAATAGTAACATGTAATTAAAGGTTATAAATTTGTGATTTCACAAATGTGTATCAAACTGGTACCCCTGGTTTCAAAAAGGTTGGTGACCCCTGCCCTATTGTAATGCATTATTCTAAACCCTAAATCGAATGCAACCCTAATCTATGCTATCTTACCACATTTGAGACTTTGATTCTCTGCTGTGGTACTGGTGTCTGTTGATCAATACAGAGCATCAAAGCCTTGGAGAACTGAATGAAAATCTCTACAGACTAAAGTAGGTTGGGTCTTCCAACATATGATTACCCCAACTGCTCTCTGTGATGTAGGTTGGCGCATGTCAGTGGCCAACATTTACACAAATGCAATAATAATAATGTAGCATCAATGAAGTCCTGCTTAAACACCTGGACTAAGACTAGTTTAATACCTGGACTAGGAATTGATGCTGTAGGTGACTCATTGTTACTGGAAAATGATGCTCCAACTGCACTTCGACTGAAGGAGCTCTGGAGGATTCCACCATCATCCATCCCTCTCCTCTTCTGTGGTAACAGTGGTGGTGCTTTATTCAAGCCCATAGACTCCAGACCCTCCATGGTATCCAGCAGACTGACTTCCAGTGCTTCTGTCCCATGATTGAAGGGTTGGTTGTATGGTGGGCTGTGGGCGTTAGGGGTGAGAAGGGAGGGGGGAGGGGATGGGTGGGGAGTGTACTGACTCGAAGGGGTGTTTGAGCCACTGTTTAACCACAGATGAGCGGGGCTGTTGAACAGAGAATTTTATAAAGGTTCAGGTACAGAATGATAGATATGGGCAGTATTTAACTTGTATGACCACTAGCATGTCAAGTTTATAATACTGATAATCTCCTTATCAAGCCACCTATTAGGGGGTGAGATGTGTTGGCAGAATTAAACATTTTATGCTTATTGTTGATGTGTTAGAAGCTGGAGAATTGGACGAGTGTAAAGATCTGAGTGAGTTTGACAAGTGCTAGATTGTGATGGCTAGATGGTTGGTTGATAGCATCTCTAAAACTGCAGCTCTTGTGGATTGTTTGAGATCTGAAATGGTCACTGTCTATGGGAACTGGTTCAATGGAGGAACACTGGAAAACTGGAGACATGTTTATGATCATTATTATTATTTGTAGAGAAAAATCATAAAATGTACTAAACAGTACTGGATTGGTAGGTACCTGTCAGTGGTGGGCAGTGGGCTTGACGTGTTGACTGATTGCACAGAGCCAAACCCCCTAGGAAAGGAAGCAGGACTTGATGTGACTTCAGAATGGAAAAGATCTCCATCCAGTGACATGGAAGAATGTATCGTGTTGTCCGTATATCCTCGGGAATCTGATAGAAAGCAGAAATACATTTTTATATTGGTTCTTGCTGGTATGATGGCACATGTATCTAGAGTCATTCTGAAGGCAATGGATTCCACAGCTGCTCTAGGGTTTGTGGTACAGAATCCATACATGAGTATACACAACAATCAAGGTGATCCCACAGCTGTTCAATTTGAGTCAAGTATGTGAAATTAGGCAGCACGGTGGCTGAGTGGTGAGCACTGTCGCCTCACAGCAAGAAGTCCCGGGTTCGATCCCCGGGTCGAGCTGGGGACTTTCTGTGCGGAAGTTTGCATGTTC
>JAOTRQ010000020.1:1278042-1291054 GCA_028565875.1 Hoplisoma paleatum
CCAATGCAAATGTGATTTAAAAAAGAATCGCGACAAAAAAAATGCAATTCATTGGTAACTTTCACTATTATGAGCTGCTTTTAGAACAGGCCCGCGGGCGACTCATGAGGTCCTCGGGGGCGACCTGGTGCCCGCGGGCACCACGTTGGTGACCCCTGGTTTAAATAAATAAAAGAGAAACACAAATAACATATTTTTGTAATTTTGTAAGTAATAGCTAAGTAAATCTTGGAAGGTAATAACAAATTGTCTTCAATTTAATGTATTATAAATCCTGTATTGTTGCATCTAATAATTTAACACTTTTTTACAGTAGAACCATGCATTATAATACAAGACCTTTTGCATATTCACGCTTAATAGAAGTTTTCTTTCCAGAGTGTCTCTATGACCGTGTCTCTCAGGAAACGGCAGACAGTGCTGAGATCACCCAACGGTTATCCAAAGTGAACAAATACATCTGTGAAAAAATAATGGATATAAACAAGTCTATCAAAAACGAGGAGAGAAGAGAGTCAAAGCTCCTGATCCGGCAGACGGTAAAAATGGAGAACTTCTATGAAACTGTGTAGAGTCTGCATCATAGTTTATCCTGTTCTTTATAGACTGCTTCAGGAAGAGGCGGCTTCAAGTGATCACCAGTGCCATGACATCATTTCAGATTCTCACTAAGACGCCCACACAGAGGCCTTTCTACTCTTTACCACCCCATACCACCTCACAGCATGTTAGTCAGCTTTACCCACAGATCACATGTCCTGCCCTGAGCTGAGTTTGCTAGTGTGTGTGAAGTGAATGAATGGTGATATCGATGAAGGGTGAGACTCTGGCTGAGGGAGAAGTGTTTATACAGGAGATTGAGACGGGGTTCATGTGGTTGGCAATCTAACGCGTGTCTAATAGGAGGGATCCTCTAAATCGCATACAAAAACAATGTGTAGTGCACATCAGCAGGTGTTCTGTGTCAGAACATGCCCTAAAGTCCTCCATAAAGAGTTCTCTTTGAGAGAGCCACTCGCTTTTAAGAGGGATGTACTTACAATATAAAAACTGGTTAGTCCAGAGGTAAGCAGGATGTGCGTCTCTCATGCAACCAAAGGTTGGCCAGCCTGCACTTGCTACAGAACATGGAGAGGCACAAATATGCACTTTTGAATAGGGTTAGTCCCTGCAGTGTCTTAATGGAAAGATTTTAAACAAATCAGTTCCCATGTTTGATTGTTTATTAATAATGTTGTTTTATTTAGCTTTAGGTTATTCAATTTTGATGATCGTGTAAACAAAATAGGACATTACATGGTTAAACATTTGTTGATGCCCCTTTTAAGTAGTGGATTTGTCAATATCAGTCAAAGTTGGAACTCTAGGCACTTACAATCAAAAATCTTTTTTCTTTCCTCGCTTTTATTCAGACTGCAATGTAAAAGAAGCGACATTAGCATTGTTTTGCTAACCTAAGATCACTACAAGCAGTGCTCGGTGTCAGGCACGTCAACATTCCCCGACATCAATAAATCCATTTTTTAATTAAAGATACAGCATACGTGTGTATTCTGGAGAATTCTAAAATGCTTTTATTATAGTGGCAACTGTTTGGAAAAGCTCCTTGTTGTTTCAGCATTAAGTCAGGGCCAGGTGTAATCACCCTTTTTTGGTTCCATGATATGTAAAGTTACTTATTGAAGTTCCATTAACTTCAGTTCTTGACCATCTCAGTCTCTGGTACATCCATCCAATTTTGTATTTAAATGAAAGTGCATAACAATTGTGATCTGGGACTGATAGTAATGTTGGTCTCTAAAAGGGTGAAAATGGTTTAAAGGGAAGTTCACAGGATGAATGGTCCCATAAGTACATTTAGTGCCACTTTCAATATTTGACAAATAGGAGGGTTTTTATCAGGAACGGTATCCGGTGTAAAAACTATGCCAAATGTGAAAAATTCCTAATAGAAGCTGCCAAAATAAAGCTAGTTAGTGTATAAGCACCTTTTATGGTATGTAATGATATATAAATTGATATGTGCAAATTAGTGCATATAGAGTAGCTGTACATATAATAGGGGTTGTTTATAAATATTAGGTACTATGACATGTCATAAATTACTAGAAGCTGTATACCTAGATGAGCAAAAGTGGCGAGGCATTTATCTTGTTTCCAAAAGGCAATCGCTGGGTACTGCATTTTTCCTAACTAACTGTAATTGTAATTTGAGTCGATACTGCTTAAGCTGCACTTTGGTGTGAGTGTGAGTGTGTGTGTGTGTAAATTAGTGGGCACAGTGTGTGGATGTGGGTAAAGCAGTTGGCAAAGTTTTCTTTCAGGCCAGGCCAACAGCAGAATCCTTATAACTCCTCAAGGAGACATGAGTAAGGATTCTGTACGGTGTGCTGAAACTTCCAGTAAGCCATCTATAGGTTTTATCCTCCATTCTAGGTTCATCTCTTCCCATTTAGGTCCTTAACATATTTTGCTTCTCACAAACGGTTCTAATAAAAAAAAGACCTGCTTGCTGCAGGTTTGTGTTTTTAACTGTGACAATGCAACGCTAACTGTGAATCAACCGCTGTTCTGCCTCTGTTCTGCCGCTTGTCTCAGTTTCTTTTTGGAATTTTAAATACAGTTACAAATCTTACCGTGCATATATATTTGATTCTTTTCGGCGGGATGGATCATGTGTTTATTATGGACAGTTAATGATCTGGATCCCGGCACCCTACCCAAGTGAAGTCACTTTACTTTCATTTATTTCTAGTCTAAATCAAGAGAAGAGAAAGCAGGATTCTGTACACATACATTTTCTCTAATTGAATGCTGTCAATTGAACTGAAGCAAACTGTTGGAAAAATGGCTGTTGCTAATTTTAGGCTGTCAGTCCTGACAGTGCAGGAGGCCCTCCTCCGCTCACGTCACTGTGAGGAATTTGTTAAGGAATATTACTTCACTTTTTGGTTCATGTTCCTTCTTTCCGAAAGTGAGCATATAATCGAAGCTGATGTAGTCACCATATACCGGAGACGGCACTTTCATAAGAAAAGCTTCGGCATGATTGACAAATAGGAAATCGTAATGGTTAGAAATAATTACACAGATACACACTTTAGTCTGTATCATTATTTTTTGATTGATTTTTACATTAGAACCTGTTTGTTATAGCCTAGCTGGGGTCGTTCTCAAGGTATCTAAATGAAAGTTGATTGTAGTTGACGGGTTTGAAGGAAAGTTCGTTTTAAAACTTTCTAAACTTTAAAATGTCTTTTTGTGCTAATGTTCTTGATTGGTCGAGCGCATACATAATATTTCTAGACATTTCTGTTATGGTAAATCGATCCATTCCTGATTTACTGGTAATCATTGCGCCTTTGTGACTAATGGCCCAGATCTAAATCTGATTATTTTTTTTTTTGCTTTCTCATCCAAAATTGCCAAAAATCTTAGCACTTTTTAAACATGTTTTTGTCTACATCTCTCAAATACATAAATATATATTAAAAAAAGAATCTTACCTCTGAAATCACTGTAATAATACAGAAACAAGAGTTCTGGTATAAAAAGGTATTTTCTGTGACTGTTCCTTTGTACGTTGTGTTGTGTGCTGTGTATGTTGCCCCAATAACTACATGTGTTATTGTGTAACAGTGTGATGGGTTTTTGGATACACTGGAAAGCACCAGCTTTATCGAGGCTGATGATGAGCGATGGCCAAAGGTAACTGACAATCCTTGTGATGAGATTTTCATATCGAGATTTGTCAGTGGAATCATTGCTTTGAAAAGACTTTTTGATTATTTTGATAGCCACTGAGTGAACACATGCAATATGGTCGAAAACATAACATCCCTTCAGTTGTGAACCCTAGCGGGGGACAAAATGTGACTGTGAAATGTATAAATATGCTATATATTGCCATGCTGAACTGTACACATTGTTTTAAAAGCTCCAAAATGAAACCGGTACACCTCTCTGGAAATAATCGTCCTCTGGTCTGCACTAGTGAATTTGGTCTGTGCCCATGTTTGTGTCCATGCTTTTGATGTGGTATTTAAGCTTTAAGCTGCTTAGCTTCCTAAGGACCCAAAACAATCTGGACACAAGTGTCTATATGGGATCGTCCAGCCAAATGTGTAATGCTATGGGATCGTTAAACCAGCCCGTGGTTGAGATGTTTTATTACTTTTATGTGAATGTGTGCTGGGTATTGTAATGTTTTGGTGGTGGGTTCAGTATAAGCCAAAGTGGAATTTTAAGTCGTTGAGGTTCAGCTTGGTATAAACTTGCACAAATATGGCTCACGCCAGTTTATTGTCCAGAGTTGTCTAAACAAATGTTAAATATATTTTGTTGAATTGTCTTACAGTATGAGAATTTGTTTTACTAGATTTTTGTTTGTATTTTTTTGGTTCAGTATGAATTGTTCTATTACTGTTGCGCTTTCTTCACAACACAGAGTTTCTATGCTTTCAAGCGGGTTCAAATGAATTTATTTTTGATTTAATATAGCTTAAGTATTTCTTTAGAGTATTGTTACCAAAATGGGGTGCAGGGTGACCATTTAACGAGAAAGTTTGTATAATTCGGACTGATTTTATAATGCCACACTCACGTTATTTGTGAAATGCTGAGGTTCCATCTGCGTATCACAAAGCTGCCCAGTATCCATTTAAACTCATTTTATTCATGTCTAGTTTAATACGCGTGTCACAATTTGCTATGAAATTTCATTCTAAGTAGCTATTAATATCAATGCTTAAAACATTATGTAACTTTTAAAAATATAATTTATAATACCGCCTACACCATTATCTAGTTCAATTAGAGATTAACTGAAGAACAGAAAATGGCCATTTAATGTAAAGAAAATTCTATACACCAGCAGGAACAGGAACGTAATGAAACGTTTTTAATAAGCGCTTTCACTTCTGTGCTCTTTGTTTTAAAATTAATATGCTTTTCCAGTATTTACCGGTTGTACAACGAATATATCAAAGATTCGTCCTTATTCGTATGGACGAGCAGTTTTTTAACTTTTATTGTTGTAGTAATTGATATCATTACCATTCTTTGCATAAGTTGAGCACACCCGTTGACGGTCCGTTTTGTTAAATTAATTTAATTTAAGTATCCATCTACAAATTTGTAATAATGCCACAAATTTCTTAAGGCCGACTCTGATCCCGCATTTATGTGTATACATTTGCCTTGGATCATCATTATCATAGGTTATTAATAACGAGCCTGTTCATGAAATGAAATTTATCATATGTTTTATTATGCGTGATTAGGTAATTATGTAATGCAGCAACAGACCAACAGTATATTTTTATAAGAAAGTACTTTATTATACAGTACACACTTCTAACTTTTTGTTTCACAAACATGGTAGAAAGAATGTTCTTTTAATGGTAACACCGCAGAGAAAATGTAAATGTAGTACTTTTTGGAGCGAGTAGATTTGTGCATTGTGCTTTCTGGTTTTTACATTCCACACAGACATGAGACGGGCCCATGCACAGTGCCTCATATGAACCCGTGCTCATGCAATAAGGATTACAGCTTTTTGCTAAATACATTGTATGCCCTCATAAATGTTGAATCTGTTTATTTGTAGTTGTATTATCATGCTTACAACTCAATACCAACAGTTGTTGTATCTTCTTACTATGTGTAATGATCAGCCTGGTTACTAGTTAAAATCAGACTATTGGGGCCACCCAGCTCTGTACAGTCTTTTGGCTAATTGTAAAATGTTTTGCGATTCTGTCATTATCCTGATTCCTATAGCTCTACTGTGAATATAAAACCATCGGGTCAGCTAGGTTGTGTATTAGTTTGGCCCTAGTTTAGTGTAATTCCTTCAGGTTTCCGCTCTTAAACCACATCACTGTTATTCAGGGCTTAAATCAAAGCAATTCACTTGAATCTTTACTTCACCATATGAAAAAAGAAAGTATTTTTGATAAACATCTATTGCAACAATCAGGTCAGGTGATGTGTTGGCAGTAATGAAACACGCGCTATCAAAATCCTACCTCATAGCTTATCACGTCATTTTTGTTTTGTTTCTCATTCATAGAAATTAACACGTGCGCAGATGTGTCGACGTTTGTCATTCATAGAGCGATTCACTGAATAGGGTGTGTGTGTTTTTTTTCAGTCTGACTTCAATATCAGTCTTTTCTTCGATATCATTACAGTGTTCTCTGGTTGATGGTGCTAACGGCACATGTCATTTACCTCAGACGGTGCTACTTTTTACTGTGGTGGATGCCATTCCTAAAACGATCAAAAACCAGGGGGTTGAATTTTATTTGGAATCAGGATCGAAATCTGGCACATGTTGCTAGACGCACCACATTTAATCTACCTATGTGAGTGGTACTGGGCAGAGCACCTCGGTCCTTCTGCAGTGAGCTTCTTGATCTCGAGTGTAGTTGCTGATTTAAGATGATCGTATTTGGAACAGCGGTGGCACCGTGGACTGCTGATCCAAAGATTAGTTCATGCTTCACCTTGGGGCTTATTAAGCATTCATGTGGATTGTATTCTGAGACAGTTGTGAGTCTTTTTCGGTTAAAAGAATAACATATGCCAAATGCATTAATGTAAATAAGATCTTTTGCTTTTTCTAATAACTAGCTGGGTTTAGGATGGCTGCAGTTTATTCCCAATCTCCAAATTGATAGTCTGTTACTAAAATGTTCATAATAAATAATAAATACATTAAATCAGTGGTAGTCAAACGAAACTCGAATTTTTAAAGCTTTTATTTTTTCTTTACCTCGATCGAGGTTGTCAGCTCAGGATAGTGATGGTATGACTGAAAAATGTCCTGAGCATCAGAATTTAACCTCATAATAAGAGCTTTGAAATCTGTCACTTCGTTTTGCATTTCATGTTCGTTATTCTCGCTGCTAAATAATGTTTAGAAATCTCTGATACATAAATGTCCTCATTTTTTTCATAAAGGCATTAGTAAAATGTCTTCTAAATACTGTGAACATGCTTTTTCGAGGTGTGTTGTGCGTGTATGTGTGGGTTTTTTTTTTCTTTCTTTCTTTTTTTTTTTTTTAACACACTGTGCTTTTGTCATTTTTAAGACCAGTTTGTGTAATGAATGTTTTTACCTATGGGTTGATGTTACCTTGAATACTCAAAAGGCAGGGGTTGGCAGGTATGCCTGGGTTCTGGTGCCTGGACTGAGCTTTCGTTTTTAATTTGGGGGAATAAAGCACTTAGTATTAAAAGAAAGTATTGATGTACGTGGTAGGCTTTTACACAAGAGCGATGACCCAGGCATATACTGCTGTCCATTGTCTTAATCGGAGTTCAGGGTGACAGACAGAAACGTAAACATTTCCTCTGACCAGTCTCACTCCTTTTCTGTTGCGCGACTGCGTCTGTCGGTCTGCATCAGCTTGTCTTGTATGTGCTGCAGTCCAAGTACTATTGTTCTATGTACAGATGAATTCAATAAATTCAAACTTTTATTCTACAATAAAAGATCCCTCAGGGGTGATTAGTCTCTTTGTCTTTTGTTCTTGTGAGAGTGTAATTTGTCAGTTTAATCTCTCTCCTCTCTCTTTGTACATTGCATTTGGCTTTGCCATCATGTTCTCTTAAACTTAAAACGCTTTTCTAACTGTGTTGAAGTTCCCACAGGAGACTTGTTGAATGTTCTTTCTTCATTCTGTGGTCCAATTTTCTCCAAATCATCGTGCTTGGGTTTATAAAGGCGTGTTATGTTTTTAAATTGACGCATTAATAGATTAGACAACAGGACCAAATATTGATCTTACTATTGATCACTGCCAAATAGTGAACATACTTCTGATTTTCTCCTGTAAAGATACAAGAGCTACTAAATAAATAAGATAATAGAATGTGAATTGATCAATAATTACTCTTTATTAATGCTTTATAATTGTTTATTTATGAACTGGGGGGTATTTAAAAGCTAACCAATAAGCCCTTAATAAAGCCATTTATAAAGTCTTTATTACACGATTCTCATTATAAAGTGTAACACTGTTACTTGCTTTAAAAACATCCATTTATTTCCTAGACATGTGTACAATTTATGTGGTCCTGTATACAGTCATGTGATGTCATTTAAACACGTAGATGCTCATCATTAATCAAAAATACGAATGTCTTATGAGGAAAAAGTTTGGACACCTTTTGCGTTGTTACTCTCCATACGTGTTATAAAATGCATATTCGGAAATGTTCTGTTCACTTCTGGCAAAAACATGTCAACATTTCTGCTTTTATACTTTGTAGCTGAAATTGTTTCAGGTTATATTTAGGATTATACAGGTAAGTGTTAAAAAATTATGTAATTCATGTTGCCTAACATAAAATAATTGTGTACTGACATTTTATTTTTGTGTATGTTTTTAGTTTTGGTTCCTTGAGTCTATTCAAAAATGTTGGTACCATCTTGGGTAGAGATAATATTCGAAGCATTCATTCGGGTGAGTCCAACATGTGATGGGCTGGTGGTCTTCTCAGGGTGTTTCTGTGTGCCTTGCGCTCATTGAAAAGCAGTTCTAGGCTTCACTTCCAACACGATAGGATAAGTGTTCGACAGTGAGTGTGAGAGACAACTTACCATCCTATTGCTGTATAAATCGTCTAAAGGTTCTTATAAAATAGAATGTGTAGCATTAGTATGGACACACCGAGTGTTCTTTATGTCCTCTTAGCTTTCTGTCCAGTACGTTGTTCACAAACACGTGAATAATAATGCTGAAGCGGGGATGAGGCGGCATCAGACAGCTCAGGCTTTATTGTCTTATTTCGCCTGTATGGCGTGCAGGATCGGTTCTCCTCCGTGCTGCGGAATTGACTTTGAATTGGACACGCACAGGCTGTGGCGGGCGAGGTGGTGTGTGTTTGATGTGTGGTGTTAAGGCGAAGGCACAGTGTGAGCGCTCAGGATTAAAAGCAAGATTGATCTGAGTGTCAAAAGGAGATAGGCAAACTGGCGTGGCTGATTTATCGGGGAGGCAGGAAGTTAAGATCAGAGCACCCAGCTGTGTACTCACAAACATACCGAGTGCTTTAATGTGGAACATTTCCATTTATTGTAATATGAAGTGAACCGTCATATTAGATGATTGACTTTAAAGAGAAAATATGATGATAGGTAATTCGCTAGCACTTTTTTCCCTTCACGGCGTTTATTAATTCCAAATTCATATCTGCTGTTTTTTTCCCCATTATTTACCATGGCAACAGAGCCTGTAGACTTACAGATGCATATGTAAAAGGGTAGCTCGTTTCTATGCAGCATAGAACGGGCTCAAATGTTTTCCCTCTGTCTTTTCTCTCTCGTTCTATCTTACTCTGTGCCCAAGGGGACTGCTGAATGTCATTAGCGGTAACAGTGTCCACATGGCGGTAATGTATTGCTGTGACGAATATTGACAGGGAGATGATTCAGTATAGTAATGATGGATGAAGCTGGTGCATTGGGCCAGAACACACAGTGCCATACCTGAATTTAGGGAGACGGAGACGGTACAAAACACAGAACACTAGATCCACCACTTCGATACTTTTCGTCTTCACTCTTCGTCTTCACTCGTTAATGGTTGACAGACATTTGATCCTCAAAGTTGATATAGATGTAGGAAAAAGTTTCCTAAGGAACAAATTGGACGGCTAGATAACCGAGTCTCCAAAATCACATCTCTTTAGGGCTCAGTATATATTAAAATTGGTCCAAGGGAGGAACAGTAGTAGCCCGATGACTGGGTGAGTTACCGTATCTCAACCTGCTAAAGCAATGAATGCTGGTTCTGATAGTAAGATGTTAGAATAAACATCACACCACAGTCAGTGGGCTGTTGGGGAAGCAAAAAAGGGACCAAATAGTTGGGGTTTGGTTAGATAATATCTGTATCAGCATCTGTCTTTATGTGCGTTCAAAAAAGAGATTTCCTCAGCAGGCCTTTTCCTTAAAGAATGGGATTAGCTAAATATATAAACCACTAGCACAGAAGAAAATTGCCGGTTTTAGCCAGACTATCACTGCTAACAGCTTGAAATGTTTGCTGCTGTTTCCATGTGGGCTGATTTGAAAAGCTTGAAGAATTGAATAGGTACAAACAAACAGATGTTTCAAAAGAAAATACTTCATACATATACTGTACACATCCCGAACATGGGAATCTTTTATCTCGCGTTCTCCATCGAATATCCATCACTGGCTGTATTGATGTGCTCTCAGGTAAAGTCACTGTATGTATTATGTAACCAGAAACTGTTTCTTATACATTATATCACAGCTTGTGTCAACGCTAATTGAGAATCTTCTCAGACTGGAATGTTTTGACTGTTGTGATAGATCCTGATGAATTGTACTTCAGGAGCTGGAGCGTATGATGGATGGTTTCCTCAGAGTTGTAGCTGGGTTTTGATCATCTATCATTTATTCTGATTTATTTATAAGTTTACTAAGTGGGTAGTCACGTGACTGTATACTTTCAGATTTATTATATCATTGTAGTGTGTAGAAAATCAGGGATATTGGTAGAGCAGGTAATGTAATGCAGCTTATAATGTAACACATGGAATTTATACATGAAAAGCCCGAGGCTACGGGTGATTGTTTTTTTTGTAGTGAAAAGTGTTACTAGCATTGGTACTGTGCGCGCCACACAAAAACAGGTTTTTCTTTAACGGCAAGATTGTATGAATCGATATGTTATCTTGGCTACTTTCTAAGTGTAAGGCTGATGCAATAGCTGGTGCCTCGGTACTGTAGCTCCCTACAGGTTTTCTTTTGTGGTGGTAATTATCTTTAAGAGAATGCTGTGAAAAGGCCGGTAAATGCTATTAACCTGTACACATTCTTACTAGCATTGCTGCAGTATTGTGCTCAGATTAATCAATGGGAGAAATCTGCTCAGGTTAAATTGCATTTTTTATATCGATGTGAGCACATTGATTCAGTCCGGCGCTCGGTGTGAAAGAGCTTAGAGACGTGCTTCAGAAAAACAAGTAACAAAGAAAATGTTGCTGCTAAATGGCTAGTTTATTGTGAGCTTGTATGTGATGTTCATATAGGGTGGTATGGTGACTAAATGGGTATGTGGGGTTGGTCCGGGTACATGCTTACATGCTCTCACGGTATCTGCACGGGTTTCTTCTGGGAACTCATGAAACCAGGTTCATTGCCGACACTGAATTGTTTCCATCGAATTGTAGTGCAAGTCTCAGATAAATAGAAAGGGTTGTTTCAGGAAGGGCATACAGTGTAAAAACTAGCCCAGATCAGTCATGTGGACGTAACACTTCATCATTTGATTCCCTTTTATTTCTGACTGTATTGACAGCAGTTGAATGAGGTGAGTTAAGTGCTGGTAAATTTTAGGTATGAATGGCAGTGAAATGAGTTAGCAGACTCGATTTGTTTCCCTCTCTGTGTCTCGCTGTCTCATTTTCTCTCATCTGTCTGAAGCATAAGGCTTTTTAAATGGGTTCGATTAATGCAGAATGCTGCCTCAATTAAAAAATTCAAAGCTATCATGAATTTTTCATACTCGGAGCGTTTAAGCTAATTATGGCGCAAATGAGGCACTTTTAACTGTGGCACCGTTGAGAAGGTTGACATTGATGGCGAATGTCACTGTCATTGGACCTTAGTGCTGCTTTGCTAATCAACACACAATCTCAGTGTTCCTCTCTCTCTCTCTCTCTCTCTCTCTCTCTCTCTCTCTCTCTCTCTCTCTCACACACACACACACAGACAATATGTGTGCTTCTAAATATGCTGATATCAATTGTGATATGTTAATGTCTGAAAATATTTTATCGTCTACCAGCCTAACAAATTTGTCTTGAATAATTTGACTGCTTGTTTGGGTAAATAACTTGATTTATGGGACTTTTGGCATTTCAGTACCATAAAACATGTCCAAACCAAAGCTTGATTTACACTGTGAGTTCTGTATTTGGAAGAAAATAGATTCTTAAATCATTGAGTGCTTTGAAATAACAAATAAAACAAAAGGATAGTAAATTTTGTGTGTTTTGAAGTGCTTTTTAAATTCATATTGTTATATTTTACAGCGTTGAAAGTTGGCTTTTGACTAACAGCGATTCAGTCTCCTGTATTATTATTCATGCAGACCCATCACACGTTTACTTACTCATTCATGTGCAGGGGCAATTTAAATAGTTTATCTTATAGGCTTATATGCTTATAACTGCTCAGATGAAAAGGTGAAAACCCACAGGGAAACAAACCAAAGCTCTTCACTGTGGAGTGATTTGGGAAGTGTCGTTTGGTCCAGTGTTGATGGCCAGCATCCATCCTACTGTTGCTCACTTTATTGGAATATTTATTCTGAATGACTTTGAATAATTGATGTCTTGTTACAGACTGATGTTCCGATCCCTCAAACTATTGTACAACAACTATTGTTTATATCGAGAGAACCAAATACTAACACATACAGTAAAATATACTACTGTTAGAAACCACCTAGCCTAAGCAAAGCCATTATGCTAAGTCTAAGATTTAACACCAGTCATGCTTGGCTTGTTTTCATTCCCTTTGCAATTAACGTTATAGACACAACCTACGGCCCCTTGACTCTGTTAACCACTGCCAGTGTGTCTAAAGGCAAACATAACATGCTAAATTCAAGAAAGCATTTCCCCGATACTACTGCTGGGAGTCGATTTTAAATGCTGTAAGAACACATTCCTGTCTAATTCAATAAAACACGAGTGGATTTGGATAAATGTTAAGGAGCTGGTAGGGGACTTCCGGAAGCTTCTTCATAAATGATACATAAATATGGCCATTGTTGGCTGGTTGATGGGTAAATGTGTTGGTTTTGTTTCTCCTCTGTCAGAGTGGAGGTAAGCATCATTAAACAAGGAGCGAACTTGGTTGGTTGGCTAGGTGGCAGTTTATTTATTTATTTTATTTTATATACTTTATTAATCCCCAAGGGGAAATTGCAGGTTTTCGCATATCCCAACTAGTCTGGAAGTT
>JAOTRQ010000020.1:1306226-1320471 GCA_028565875.1 Hoplisoma paleatum
TGTGTTATAAATGTGCAGCTAGATTTAAAGTTTCTGTTACAACTGAAAATTTATCGGTCACGCAAATAAGCCGCACCTAGTCCATCACAGGGCAGACACACATTAACACACTGTGTATCTAAGGCAATAGGAAAATTTAGTGTCTCTAATTAACTGGATTGCATGGTTTTGGACTGTCGGAGGAAACCGGAGCTCTCAGAGGAAACCCACATAGACATTGAAACTCACAGAAACAACTCCCTATTTAGGGATCAAATTAAAAACCTTCTTGATGTTTGGCATCAGTAATACCACTGAACCTGCTATTTTTTATAGTTTTTTTTATAGAGTTTTATAATTTATTAACCCTAACCTTAACCCCAATTCTAACCCTAACCCTAAGCAATACGTTGACACATATTATAATTACCTATTAAATTATAAGTTTAGTTTACAGATACATTTATGTGTTTGAATTTAGTCCGGAAAAGCTCTGTTTATATTCTACCCATGACTTTGCTCCCGATCTAATCTACTAATCCAATTACCTGATAGAATTATGCTTCCTATGTCTGATGTTGACCCTCATTCTTACTGAGGAGAGCCGTCACACACACTGCCTTCCTCACATATGTAGATGCTTTGTGTATCATCCACAGTCACCCCACTGTCACCCAGTCAGCAAAGGCAGTAATTCCATCGGTCATGGGAAATCGGTCATTTTTTATCAACAGTTATGTCAGTTCTGGTTGTGTTAGTCTGGTAATCTCCAGATTTCGGTCACCTGAGCACTTGGGAGAGGTCTTTCTTATTGCAATGTCCATAAATACATTAAGATGTTTGATTTGGATGGAGAATGAAATGCAATATAAAGTGCAGAATGTTCTTTCCTGTTTCTGATTTTACTAAATGTACTTATAATGATCTCTTCTTCTGATCCAATTCCTTTTTTTCTACTCTTTGTATTTAACTTTCTTCTGTCACTTCTATTGTGGGTGTATTGATCGCAGATAGATGTCTCAGATTTCATTTGTGATTGTATAACTAGTTTCTCTGTCCTTTTAATTGCTTTTCTGTCCTTCTTTCCATCACCAAGATTATTTTACTTTGACGTTGATGTCTTTAAAAGTTGTATTCGGTGACCTTGTATACGGGAATGTGTTTGTGTGTATAGGTGTGATAGACTTTTTAGTGAGTGGACACCCTGTAGCACAAGTCCTGCGTGATCATGTCGTCTTTAAAGTCGTACCCATGCTCAACCCTGATGGTGTCTACCTGGGCAACTACAGGTGAGAAATATTAACAGTATCTGTTTTCATCTGTCTTTGTATTGGGTATTTGGTTTAGGAAGTTATCTGTTTTAGTTATTAAAATGGTTCATTAAAACTGACAAATACTCAAGTATATATTTTCTATTACCTTTATTACTTCTATTTTCTATATATCTCTGTTCTAAATACCCAAATGGCCCAATAGTAAAAATTGGTAGGTGTAGAGCTTGAATCCCGAGATCTCCCAATATAAAGTCATTATTAACCTTTTCCAGTTATTAAAATCATATTTTCTTCATTCATCCAGAGCGACTTACAACCCAATGACAGTAAACATTCTGAGAAATTAAAGGCACAGCAGTAGCAACCAGGCAGTGGTGGGTCCTAAATCAGTATCCATCTGATCACTAAATCAGTGTGTAAGCATGGTAATAATGCACCAATGCCCTTTCTGATTCATCTCACCTATTTACACTTGTTTGGGACCATATCTAACCAATATATTTAATTTAAGAATTAATTCATGATTTATGGAAACTTTCGACCAGTTAAGTTGTATCCAATTACCCGATTGCATTATGCTACCACTGTCTGATTTATATGTGTATGAAGATCCACATCCTGGTCCCACATTATCCCTCATCTCTGTGCAGCCAGCAGAGGCAGTAATTCCATCAGTCATGGCGGTTAAATTCATGTAATAATGTGCTCGTTCTGTATATCTGTTACCAACATGATAGATCGTGGTTTTGTCTCTGTGCACAAGCAAGATCCATAAAACATGGTTCGACTCTGGTAGTTATGTGTCGAACCCCAGTGGCTTCCATAGATCCATGACCCATTGATTGCAAACCAGGCTTATTCCTCACAAAGACTTTTTCTGCTTTGAAGGATTGATTGAATGACCATGCATTCTTAAAGACAAAGTCCAAAATTTGTATTGTATAGGTAAACATCCATGTCCCGAAAATAGTGCAAACTGCATAGATGCAGTCACTGCAACACACATTCTCTGTCCTCCCCATCCTACAAGTGCCTTTTACTTAATGTTGGCAGCTGTGCTGAATACCGATCGCACGCTGTATTCCGGCATAGACTTAAGTTAAGGGCATCGGTGGCTGCCATCTTGTGTCAGCCAGACAGCACTACAAAATCGTTAGTGGGTACAGAGCATCAGGCAGGATCCCTGTGGTGTAAATAGGTTAAAAGTTGATGAGCTAGTGATGGTGCTGAATAAATGACAGGTTGGTCGCTATCTCTTTCACACACAGAGACACTCGATCACTCTTCTGCTTCCTCAGCAGTTTGCATGGGGTTGGAAGGCAGACGAGAAGGAGATCAGATGCAGAGGGACACAGGATCAATCTTTGCTGACTAGGGGATTAGTTATGCTGTGGAGGCTAGGGCATTGACACAGACCACCGCTCAAAGTCATGGATCCTCTGCCTCAGCTCAATAGCACAAACTAAAGCCCTGACTGGGCCTTCAGGGGTCTGTCTGGCTGTTTGTCCCTCCGTCTGCCTACTGCTAATGTAAAAGCTCAGGAGCGGTTATCGACCTCACAAAGACCTGCTAGACAGCGCTGGGCTTTGCTTCTTTCAGCACATGTATAATGCAGACAGATTACAACAAAGACCTGAATAAATAAGTGGAAGAACTTGTGGAGATGTTTTCAGGCGTACTCGTTTTGGCTGAAGGAATTTTGGATCGAGATATCTAGAGGAAAAGATTTAAGTGAAGTGATTTAAGTTTCGTATACTTAGTGATACTTATTTTGTATATCATGTTGTTGATAATGTTACTGTTCTTGTATACACCAAAAGAAGAATACACACGTCAGTTCTTGACCACAACAATGGAGCGTTTGTGTGGCTCATGGATAATGAGAATAGGCTCATGGATAGGAAAGGTTTTTACTCACATGATTTGCCTCTTTTTCCCTCAAAGGAAATTTAATACTTCTATTAATATCATACAGTATAACTGAATATCTGATCAATAGATTGAAACAGGAAGACGACAGTTTTGCTAAGCATAAAAGACCACCGATGGCTCATTAAACTGTTTGGTGTTGATATTATGGCTTTTTGCAGTCAGCAAATAAATTAAATTGAATACCTGTATGGAGCTCAGGTGGCCTGATGGTTTAATATAGTAGTCCACCACAGCTGGAACCATGCGCACAGCTGTGCTATCAGACTGTCGGACATTTACACAGACATGACATCTTTGAGAGATGGGCAAAGGCTAAATTGGAGCCATGTGCTGGGAATTCATTCCTTTTTATGTTGTTTATTTATTTATGAACGTCATGTTTTACACTTCTTGGTAACACCCATGACAGGAAATGGTCATTCGTTATGTTTTTTATCACACTAGTCACATCAACCACAGTTTTGGACAATTATGTATCTTCAATTTGTTCTTAATACATGTTTTTAGATCGTCGTAGAAAACCAGAGTGCCCGGTGTAAATCAGGCACAGAAAGCCCTGGGTCTAACCTGAGACTCGTACCCAGGACTTCTTGCTGTGAGCCACTGTGCCACTGGAATTTCTTCTTTCCTTCCAGTGTTTTTCTGTATATACACAAGAAACACACACACACACACACACACACACACACACACACACACACACACTCACACACATTTAAAGGGAAGAAAAAATATTTTAAAAAAGCTGCTGTTCATGGTCATCTTCGATATAACACGCTACACTTTACTCAACTGTAGGGGTAAAAAAGTACTATGTTTTTTATAGCCTAGTCTCTACATAATCAATGAAGGGTTACCAAATGTTGTAATTTGTTGTAGAAAAATGAGGTTGGTTCCAATTTAAACAAATGAACCTGCACACTAAAAGAGTGATACACTTAGCTCCAGTAAGGTTGCGGTCTCTGGGAGAGCCGTCAGCGTCTGGTACTCCAAATATAGAAAAGACTGGGAACCGGATCGACCTTGTGGCCCAGGATATCAGACAGGGCTTTGAATATAGAACACCAGTAATTGAATCATTTTATTTATAAGGGTGTATTCCATAAGGGTCACAAAAGGCGATCTATATTAGGATTTATTCCAGCTAGACAAATGGAGATGATGTAGAAATGCAGCTTTGCATGTGCTTTGAGCTTTTTTACTTTTTACTGCTTTATTGGAAGTGAACTTATTACATATTTATTCATACTTTGTTTCTGATTGCTTGGTGCAGGTGCTCATTGATGGGTTTCGACTTGAATCGTCATTGGCAGGACCCTTCCCCATGGGCTCATCCTACTCTCCACGCTGTCAAACAACTTATCGTCCAAATGAACCAAGATCCAGTGAGTAAAACAGTGAATACAAACCATTTAAGCCAATGTTACACTTGATATTGGCGAATGGATTGGCGTCAACCAAAGTCCACCAAAGCCACCATCTCGGACACAAAGCATTATTGTTAGCAGGCCAGGTGTCTACACAGATTTGATTGCTTATGTCTTGAGTACTGAGTTCTTTAACATTACCATTCTGTTCTATCAACCAGTATACTGATGGTAGGCATAATAATTTGTATCTAGAGGTGAAAAGAAGCAGATAGTGATTTCCCACACATGTACACGTGACAGCCTGGAGGCCAGTAGTATTTTACATTGATTGGACATAGCTTAGATCTATAAACATACACAATTTGCTCTGCATGTTCTCTAGATCTGTCTGTTTTCCAGGGACAGTGTAGCCTAGTGGGTAGAGTGTTGGCAAAGGTTGGTGGTTCAAGTCCTGGCTCTGTTACACGGCCACTGCTGGGTCCTTGAGCAAGACCCTTAACCCTGTCTGCTCAAGGGGCACTGTACGTTGGCTGACCCTGCGCTCTGACCCTAAATTCCAGACAAGTTGGGATATGCGAAGAGAAACATTTCGTTGTACTGCACACCTGTATATGTGTAATGACAAATAAAATTTGAATATAATTTGAGATCACAATCAAATCAGGGCAATGAATACATGGAATAAGACTTTGAGCATTCCCAGGACCAAACTTGGACCTGACAAAACGGGACATATATTACAGGTACATGTTGAATTCATAATAACCTTTACAGCATTTAAAATTTAAACCATTATGACAGTGGGACAAGAACTTAAAGCCACTTGACTTTGGAAAATATCTGCAGTGAATAATCGTTGCATAATTAAAACAGGGTGTGTTTCCCAAAATAATGTATGTATAAACGTATGTATCCATTATCCAAATGAATATCTAGAAAAGCAGAAAATCTTTGATTCAGCATCTTTCAGATGCAAGCATGCATTTCTCCTTGCTCTTCAGCATGTTCTTTGTTTTGCCGCACGGCCATCTGTTCTGGCTGGGTGTTAATTATAGAAAAGAGTGAGTGAGGTGTGTGATGAGTGAAGGTCAGTGGGCATCCTGGGAATGGCCTGCCCTTTGCTGCTCTTTCACATCCTGATAAGAGCAGGAGTGTCGGAAAGCGGAACGGGACGGTATACCACGCCTTAACCTTTTCCCCCAACGCTGACACGCTGATCGATGAGATCGTTCATAGCAAAACATGCTGTCTATGTCCCTTATACTCTAGACACCAACACACATCTTCTTTTACTCGCCCACATACACAAGCATCCTGCCACTTAGACTCATCCTCGGCAGACACGCCGCAATGTCTATGGAAAGATACTGTGTGAACATTCCTTCTACAGTGCCATTTCTGGAATTCTTTTAAAGTGATGAGATATAAAATGCACTGTAAATTAAAACTCATTATTACTAATTAATTTTCTTCAAGGTTTATCAAGTCACAATGTAATAAATTAAACCATTTACATTTTCAGCATTTAGCAGAATTACAACAGAACACAATTGTTTAACAACCAAGGGTTAAGGTCCTTGCTTAGGCAGTGGCAACTTAGTGGTAGTGGGGTGTAAACCAGTGACCATCTGATCCCTAGCCGAGGACTCTTTAACCATTAAGCCCCTATTTCCCTAAAACATACATATATGTGGAAAAGAAGCAAACCAAGACCGACTCACCTGGGGATCAAACCCAGGACATTCTTGCTATAAAGCATCAGTGTTACTCACGGAGCCACCGTGTCGCTTTTTAACGTGAATCTTGAATGATTTGGTTGGAATTAGTAACTTATCAATGATTTCACAATTTCTTTTTACAAAACTGGAAGCATTTGGTTTATTTTATACATTGGTTTTTATATAATAATAGAATAGGATGTGTCAAACTTAAATTGGAATGCTAGTAATCATTAGGATTTTGTCTCACTTATGGTCTGAATTTGAATAGATAAATGAATTGCTAGCTAGATGGATGGATGGATGGATGGATGGGTGGATGGATTGATGGGTGGATAGATGGATGGATGGATGATTAATGGATGGATAGATGGATGGGTGGGTGGATGAATGGATGGATGAATGGATGGATTGATGGATAGATTGATGGATGGATAGATGGATGGATGGATGGATAGGTGGGTGGATGGATTGATGGATGGGTGGGTGGGTGGTTGTATGGATGGATGAAGAAATTAATAAATGCCTGCAGCCATCTTTCAATGTAAAAAGATTCAAATCTAACAACGGGAGTCAGACTAAGTCCCCGTGTTATATTTATGTCTGAGTACTAACAATAAACCTGACATCTGGGTAAATTTTGATGTATGGCTTACACTGAGCAATAACGCACACACACATAAACACTGTTATTTTAAAATGTTTATTATTTGTATAAACTCACATTAGTACTTTTTACATTGTATTAAAGCAGACTAAAATACTTGGACGTTTTCTCTTTCATTTGACTCGTACACAGTTTTCTCTTCTATTAATCTTGCTGAAAGTCACCCGAATGGATTTCGAACAAAAACACTGTGCTGTATAACCGAAAATATCTAAAAGCCAGCCATGCAGGTAAATATAATCGGTAGTGCAAGACTGTTTCTTTTCTCTCTCTCTCTCAGCAAGCAGGGATAAAGAAATAAATGGCCCTCTCTTGGTGGCAAAGCAGCACTTTTCTACCCCATTTATCAAGAAAAGCAGAGAATTCTTTTTGATTGGCTGATTACTAGAATCATTAATCATAGGAAACATCTCCCCACCAATCTGACAATGTCATTTCAGATAATGTGTTACAGATTCCTACAAAAAATAGAATGGTCAAGGTTCATTTCTGTCCTTTTTAATATTAGAAAATTAATTTTTCATCTGTTGCAAAATATATTACATCTGTCAGAATGGCTGGATGAATATTGCACCATTAAACCAGTGTTCATCTAAATGTTCATTTCTTTTTGGTCATCATTGATTGACAAATCATATTATATCATATCATGAACTGGCGATGATGAGAAGACTGTTGTGCTGTGTGTCTTATATATGTTTAGGTCTGTGTGTTTCTGTGTGTGCGTGTATGTGTGTGTGCAGTGGCATGCATGATCTTACGTTGTCCTCTGGTGTCAGGCACCCATTACTTACCCATCTCAGAGATTTACGAGCAATTTGTGCCTGTCATTGCTCACCTCCAGTCTGTGTCAGCACCATCAGGCTCATTCCTCTAAAGTGCTCCCATAAGGAAGGTTGGCATCTCTTTGTTTCCTGATCTTTTGGGCTGTCTGACTCACTGAGAAAGCAGCTCTAAAGGAGAACAGGCAGCCAATAGAGTAGCGCTAGGACTGGACTCAACCAACGTAGTCCGTCCTGTTTGGGAAGACAGACAGGTTAGAATGGATCGTCTGTTTGCTTCAGGGCCGAGTCATTATGCCAGGCTGATGTAGCTGCTTAGGATGTGCTAACTGCAAAATGTAGTGGCTCTGATTTGTTAAAGTGTCCGTTCAGCTTAATTATGAATCACCTCTGTGTTAAAAAGGTTTAAATCACTCATCCATTTATTATGATAAAAGGGATGATGAAAGGGAGAGTGATGGAGAGCACATACCCAAACCCACTTCCCACCCCCCTAACCGAGCATATGCTGGCTTTTAAAAGTCTGATGTAACGATGTATACATACTTTGTTAGTGTACTTTAATTAAAGTACAGTTCATACAACCTGGTCAGGGATGTGCAGTTTGATAGTCTAGAAAGTTCTCTAATGTTGTTTAACTTTGTGACATGGCCTTTTTAATCCTCACTGGTGATCATGATTATATTCATTAGCTACAGTCACTGACTAAAGCTAATGACTTCTCTGTCCTCATATACATAGGGCTAGATTAACTGCACGCCATTAAAAAGCGACTGGATCAGTGGTCTGCCTTCATCAGGAAGCAAGCTTCAACCTTATGCTGAGAAGATATTGGTCCGGATGGTCAGATAGATATGTTAGGACTATCAAAACCCATAATCCATCAGCATTGGTACTGGTATTCATGCAATAAACAATAATTTGTTTCTAGACAACCTACAAAAAACTTTTATTGACCAATGTAATACTGTCGGCACTAATAGAACTTGTTTTTATAACAGATGTTAGTTTTTAGCTTTAGTTATGCTTCACTAGTAACAGATTTAATTGCCGTAAAGACGATTTTTGAGGACACCCCTTTGTACCTATACTGATGAGTCTTGACAACTCCGACGTGATTTGATGATCAATAGAACAGATTTCAGTTTTTCTAATGGCTTTGTGACCAAACTATGATGGTAAGTCATTTGTAATCACTCATGGAGGTTTATTTTCTTTTATCTAAATACGTTCCATGATCAAGTTAGTAATTTTTTTACACACTTAAGAATTAATCCAATCCGTTCGATAAACATTTAGTAAACACTAATTAACACACACTAGGGGCAGCAGTGAGCACAAAGAAATGATAAATAAATATAGACAAAAAAGTTTTCACGCTTGTTCGAAGTGGAAAAGTTTGAATATCGCATCACTAAAGTGCAGAAAAAGTGAATGATAAACAGGTTTTGCGAATAAATGACAACATTTCAAACTCTAAATGTTTATTTGTACTCGCGTTTTGACCGTTTTGACTGTCCGTTATCTTCGTTCGTATTTTAGAGTGAGTCTTCATACATGCACAACTTCCTGTGCATGTGCGTTCATGCTGAATATTTATTCTGATTCATTTAATATGAGTCAGTTAAACGAATCGGTTCAGTTGATTCCTCTGAGTCAGTCACATGACATTTCTTTGGATATTTGTATGCCCCAGCATACTTACATTTTTTATCGTATATTTTTTTATTCATTATTAATGATTCAAACCTTCTTGAACGTTCGTGCATTCATCCTACCGTCCGAAAGTTTTTTCCATCCCCTCTTTGTATTTTCCCACATACGTTGTTCCACGGATCCTGTCTTACATTATGAGAAGACACAGTCCATTAGCACCAAACGTGGACAGAATTTGTTGCATCCTCTTCTTAAAGGTATTGCTGATTCTAAGTGCCCTGTGGTTAAATGCATCAGCTTCTAAATCTGCTTAAATCAGCAGCATTGTTTCCCCCATTACAGAGGAGCATATTGTTTATGGATCTTTAAGGCCCAGCCTAATAATTATGCATCAGATAAGTACTCCTCGTCCTGAGTTCTTCTGACCTTCCATTAGCTCCTCGGCACAGTTAAACCTGGAGCCTAGCTCTTACCCTCGCCTAGAATATAATGGACATTACAGTCTTGTTATTAAGTATGCAATGCATCAGGGTTTAAATCATCTCCTGTTTTCATATTTCTAATTTCCTAATTGCTTTTAATTGGCTAATTACAAATTTAAATGAACAAATTTAGAGGTCAGGGACACATGTTAATGGAACAATCCATCACTGTTAGACCGGCGGGGTATTGTCCTGCTTTGACTGACAGCACGTTAGGGTGGTGTGATTGGCAGACTGTGTGTTGACATGTGTTGGAGACTGGAGGGAAATGTTGACTGTGACTGCAGTTGTTGCCCTTGAATGATTTTTTTTTTTTACCAAACGCTGCTATTTCTCAGGTGGGAGGTGTGCAAAAATGAGTTTTACCTTTTTAGTTTAACTTTTAGGAACCTTATTTACAGTAGTTTCTGTAACATACAGAAACATTCTTTTACATACACTCATTTGCTTATTTTTACTAATTATCATATTTGATATATTATATAAATAATGCTAGGATAATATTAAAGGAGATTTTCAATAGAATTTGTACTGGGTGCTTTTCTAAACAGTGATAAAGTAACTAGATTAAACCAATACCATGATTTGTTTGGTATTGTATTAACAATGATAAAAATGTTTTATAATTACAAATTAATTGTTAAAAGTACAATTTCATGTGCTGAAATGTACCGTCAGGTGTGTGTGTGTATTTGTAAGAATCTCTGTATATTATTAACAATGCAAATGATGAGCTCAAAATCAATAAAAACTCGGCAAACTCTATTTATTTTGTATCTACAAAATTAGCAGCTCTCACCAGACTTTGGCATTCAAATGCCAATAAGAAATCCTTGTTTAAAGGCCCAACACATACACTTATTCAATACCTTAACTACTCTCTCTCTCTCTTTCTTTTACCCGTTTTTAGTCGTTTCCGACTCTCGGGTCCCCAGAGTTTCTCAGCAATTGTTTTTATAAGGTAGGTTGCCAGGTCTTTTTCCAACCCGTATCGCTACGAGGATCTTGTGAATCTACAGGACAATTTTCACATCTCCTATCAACCTAGTCCATGTTTTTGGACTGTGGGTGGAAACCGAAGTACCGATGTAAACCGAGCAGAAAGCCCCTGACCCGACCTGGGAATCAAACCCGGGACTTGTGCCGCCAACCTTAACTACTAAGATTACTAAAACTCTGAAGTCACATTAAAGATTTTTACGTCAACTTTGCAACAGTGTTGGTTTTGCAATTGAAGCATGTTTACACCGTGTATGATATTAACAGCACACACACACACACAGGTTCTGAAGGAATGACAAAGGAATTATTTCTGTTATCTTATCTTATAAAAAAGTAGCCTTACAGATACACACCAGTATGTGATTGAGACTGGGTTAAACTGCTTGTGGAGCAAAGGAAGCCTAAAAACAGCAACACACTGTGGAACACCGCGCTGATGATGAAGCAGTGACTTTAGATTTCCAATTTTATTTTGTTAATGAACCAAAGCGGACAAACAAATCGTTTTGGTCAATTAGCACCTCATGCACACGGTCCCATTACACAGCCTGAAATCTAAACTCCATCTACTAATATGAGAAATGGTCAGAGCGGTGTGTGTTTGTGTGTGTGTGTGTGTTTAAAGAAACCTTTGCCAGTGGGACAGACTTGGCCTGTGATTCAGGGCAAATGGGCAGTTAGAATGCCGTTCACCTCTACAAGACCTTGTGAACCCCTTCTAGGAGCTGATGATGCTTCCCTAATGGTAGCTGGATTGGCCATTTTCTCTGTTGCTCTCTCCATTTTTTACCCCTCCTCTGCCGTATCTCTGTTCCTGAATCTCTCTATCTCTCTTCCTCCTTTTTATCTTCCTCTTTTTTCCTCTGTGTGTTGTTTCCCTCTCTTCCTTGCGGGCTCCATCCATCAGACTGGCATGCAGGCTGCTGCCCCTAACCCAGCCACAATATTTCACCGCCTGCCATCAGAGGCCTGACAGCCCTCTGCTCGCCAGGAAATTGCTTTGACTGTGAGCAGAATTTCAAATACTGAGCGCTCGCCACCTCCTTCTCTCTCTTTTTCTTTCTCGTTTTCTTTAATTCACCTATTTGTTCTCTCTCACTGACTTGCTCTGCCTGACCACTCCAGGGATTTAGGACGAGCTTTGGAATGTTCGATGAGACAAGAGATGGTTGGCAAAGATCTACTGTACTGTGATTGGGGGGGACGAAGGCACCAGAGCAGTCAAAGGTCTTGTGAAAGGGGCACAATCTGGAAATGAAAAGGAAAAAAGATCAATCCGACCAAGGTTTTTGGTCAGACGTTCTTGAAAAAGCCAGAATCAAATGTAGGGTCATTTTCTGTAGAGAAAGTGTCCTGTGTTCCCATGAGTTCATTAAATGCTTCATGTGTAAATCCATTCGACTGCCTCTGTTAGGGGTCGCCACTCAGAATCGAGCTCTGAATTATTGATTTGGCATAGTTTAATGTCTGATGCACTTCCTGACACAACCGTACTATTTATCCAGGCTTGCATACTATTGGTTTCGATGACACCCAGCTAATCTTTGGGGAAATCCTGCTGTTCCACTTGGGTTTCTTATTAAATGCTTTACGTGATAAAGGCAAATAGTGACAAATACCTACATTTATTTTAGGTGTTGGGTTTTTAACACATCAATTTGCTGTTTATTTGTCGTGTAAAATAAATTGATCTACATACCAAATGTAAACTGGAAATGTGTTTGTATTGGCCTCCTGCTACAAGGGCATTTTAAAGACGACATATTATGCAAAACTCACTCGTTGTGTGTCTACGACTTTTATTATTATCCATTTTCTGCCAATCAGTAAAAATATTTGGTGTCAGGTATAATGAGCTGTTTGGCTTTGCAGGTGACCACCCGTCACCTGGTGGCTCCTCCGCTAAGCGTAAATGTGGGATGGGTGGGGGCTTGGGCAGCAATAGCTTATTTGAGTAAAAGTGACAAAGCCCTTAAATGGCTCATTGAGAAAGGCTGAAACCGGCAAGAACAAAACAAGTGACTGATGACATGAATCTGTTATGATTGCAACCAAACTGTAAATGTGTTGTTAATACAACAGGAATGTTTTATAATGATAGGAACCCTGAATGTTGAATTCTTGGCCACAGTCTTGCATCGTCTGCCTTTACAAAATCCTCTTACCATATTGTTTTCATCTTCTTTTCAAGCTCAAGTTTAATGATGTAGCAACCATGTTGAAGCTGATGATCTGTACGCACAGCAGTTGGTTCCTCCATGGCAGCTTCTGCACTTGGCTGTATAAGTCTAAATGGCGCGTGGGTGGTGGCGGAGGCGCATGTGAAGGGTTTTCCTCTCCATGTTCCAGTCGCATGCCACCAGCGCAGCTCTTTTCGTGGATGAAAGCTGATTTTATTTTATTCTGCGCTTATAAAAGTATGCACGCTTCCTGTCTTTTGTTCTTCATATCTTACAGTTTGTAAATATTCTCTTTCAAGTGACAGTCGACTACTTGCTGTATATCTGCGATGGGACTTTTTTTCTTTCTACCCACTGATAGTTATTATTGTCCCAGGCTGCAGAGCAAATTAATCATTTGTATCATGATAGGAGCCAAAGCTTCTGCCCGGGGGGCACATACTGGTGCATAAGGTTTGCTCGCTGACTAAGGAACATAAATGAATATCTCTGAACCATGGCGTGGTTATTAAAGGCAGCTTATGAAATGGCCAGCAGGAGAATGCTTGCTGCTTTTTTATCACATGCTGAATGATTGTCCCGCTCTTGCTGTTTTTAATGTTTTGAACAAAGAATACAATATATAAACCTAGAATCACAATATAACAGTGACTCAAACATTACAGCAACTTATATGTTCGAATAATAGTTTCCATACTATCCATTCTACACTTGGACTAAGCACTTCATAACTATATGAATAATCAGACTGATGATATACTTGTTGTTTTTCTTTCATTTAAAGTAAAGACACAAGAAATCTTGGGTGCATGGTGGGTGGATGTATCACATTAATCATTATTCTGTGTGTAATTGTTATGGATATGTGAATTGCATCTAGTTCTATAGCTCAGATCTCATGTTTAGGGGCCACCTTAAGCTTTAAATGTTAAATGGGTTACACGTTATAATAAAACTCCCAACGTAAAGGGTTTATAAATGAGTTTATACATGCTTATAAGTAGTATGAATATAGCCAAAGGAACATATTTACATAGTCTCTAATGGAGGTGTGTGAAGAAATGTGACCGTATTATTAGGGCTGTTATTACTAGTGTTAAATTACTAGTCGGCCAAATTCCATTGATCGACTAGTCGAAGGACCAATGGAATTTCGCAAGGACTTGCGTTTCGTCAATTTGAACGGCCTCACAAAGGAAAATG
>JAOTRQ010000020.1:1327985-1348787 GCA_028565875.1 Hoplisoma paleatum
TTCCTTATGAACATTATGTTCCTTCTAACCTGTCTTCTTGTACTTCTCATTGTAAGTCGCTTTGGATAAAAGCGTCGCCTAAATGTAATGTAATGTACTGTAATGAAAAAGGAAACAAGGAAACGTATGTAAAAACAGTAAAAACAGTATTAATGTGATTGAGGTAGAGTTATGAGGTGACGTGGATCTAAGTGTTCAAGAGTCCTACGGCAGTGGGGAAAAAACTGATCTTGTGACGCGAGGTTCTGGTCCGAATGGAGCGAAGTCACTAGGAAGTTACCGCTAAAAAGTTTGCTTTATATCTGCCCAAAGCTACATTAGTAATCTTTAATGTCATTATTAATTTTGTCTTTCTTCTCTTCTTTTTAGATTTTCTCAGGAGCATTTGACCCTGCTGATATAGCTGAACATCTAGAAAGTTAGTGCTATTACGGCAACATTCAAAAGCTATTCATTTCTGAGGCAACATTCATGCGCCTTCATTTTTTATTCATTTTTTTGTTGAGAATAATTAGTTATACAAAAATACAAAGTGATATAACTTGTATACCTTTTTACTGCAGATGATACAACATGCTTCGAGCTAATTCAGCTTGTTCCTCCAGGTAAGGCTATTTGCTGTAGATTAATAAGCGTGGTTTGTTTATTTATTTTCTCATTTTGATTAACCACTCAGTCACGGCAGGCCCTGTTTCAATGGATGAACTGGGTGCTCGAGTGGAATCTCCTCGACAGAGTGACGATCAGTCACGGGGTTCTGACGATATTCATTCAGACATAACCTATCACTCGTTTGGCAAGCACAATAGTTCTTTGCACCACTGTATTTTTTTTTATTAGTTATTTGCTTAAACTTTACACCGACTCTCAAAGCTGTTTAGATTTTAGCATATGGCATCAGATGGCAGATGTATTTATACTATTGTATATTGATTCTTATATGCAAATGATTCTGTAATATTAAATTAAATACTCACGTTTGTCTATAATCCGCAAACTCACTGTTTAATATCAGTCTGATTCACTTCATATGCGTAACAGACTTCTCAGTGGCCTATCAACAGGATCATTGCACACATTTCATGATGTTCCAGGGTCATTAGACAGCTGACAGAGTATTCATGATTGGAATTTTTATGACCAAAGAAATAAATAGAAGAACTAATGCTAATTTTTTATAGCTCTGGTGCAGCATTCTGCTAGCCCAGCCCATCTTTGCTGCAATAATTTGCTTTTTGATGACAGGTTGGTTATAACCTTGTTTTCTCAAGTAAATTCTCTGAGGAACATGATGCTTTATCCTAAAGGTATTAAATTGTCTCATGTAACAAACCATGACTAACATGACTCTTAACTGTTGACACAGAGGGTGAAATTTTGGCCACTTTTGAAGAGAACACCAGAGACTTTCTCTACCCAGGCCCAAAGCTGATTCCCCAGTCTCCAGGTTCAGGAAGAGAGATTCTGATGAAGAAATCCATCTCGTTCCCGGTGTGTATCCTTTCCACTCACCATGCTGTCATATCGCTGATGAATCTTAAAAGCCACTGCCATTTTCTTGCTATTTGCTTCAGGACATAGATTGTTTGGGTAAATTGATCTGCCAAGAGAGTCATTATCTTCCTTTGCTGAGTGTCTTTTCATCATCGTAAAAGTTCTTATTGGTTCTTATTCTTTTTCCCCTCTTTTTTTTGCAGTTTTTTTGCTGTTTTTCTTACTTTAATCTCTCATTCCCGCAGGGGATCTCACCCAAAGTGGAGTTTTCAACCATGTCCGTCATTGAAAAGTGTGATGTGAAACCGAGCCAGTCAGCCTGTTCCGTGAGTCCTGTTTACTGATTTTCGCAGTTAGATATTGAGAAGATTGCAATTAATAAACCTACTAATGTGGCTAAATAAATATAACATAATGATTGAACATATCCGCAACCCTTCACATACTGTCAACACCTGAGGTAACAATTTAAACCATCCCACAGTCCTACAAAAAGATATATTGATTTTACTGATTTAAACTATATATAGTTATAGTTTATATATATAAACTATATATTATTTTAAATCTCAGACCAAATTGATTAAGTATAGGCACCTTTTTTCCTCCATCCATCCTATCTATCTATCTATCCATCCATCCATCTATCTATCCACCTACCTACCTACTTAACTATGTCCCTCCCTCTTTCTTGTATGTCTTTCTCTCTGTTGTTTATTGCTGAAATATTATCAGTTCATATTATACACTCTGGATGTGGTCAGAAATTTAGGAGCTACTTCTTTCAAAGCTAGCTTCTTCAAACTCTCAGCTTGAACTATTTCGCTGAAGAATTATTTGTTTGTAAATTATTTGTAAAATCTCAGATGTTTCGGTTAACTACGGGAAAATAACGAGGAAGTTTAAGTTACTACTGCTTAAATACTAAATGGATAGTTAAACAACTTTATGTAAGGGTTTCATCCCCATTAAAAAACTCAGTTAGAGATGCTTTAGGTTGTCATTGATGCAACACACTCATCTTTAAATGCTAGTTAAGGGCATTTTAAGGCTAAAAATCCCTTAAGGTTGTTTTCTGCAGCTGGGCACAGAACCTTATCTACTAGGCTTGTTGTGCCAGATGCACATATTTTTATTCAGATGTCATGACGTATGTATGTGCTGTGCCAATGCATTCCTTAAAAAGCAAGTGTCTTCTCTTGAACTGCTGGGACAATAATTGCATTAGGGTTATTATTTGTGTAGTTCGGTCCGGGATCAGTCAGGGATTTGTGTCAGTGTAAAAAAAAACTGTGTCTTGTTATTGTTAAATCTAACCTATTCACATGAAAGGTGAAATGCAATTGTGTACGATGTATTTTATTAATATTTGTACAAGTCTGAAAGCCGAGAGGTAACCTTGAAAAGATTTTTCGGATATTGTTTGTGTCGTGATTGTAAACCTTATTGATTTTTTTTGTGTGTGCAACGCAAGAGAGAAAAGTGGCTTTTAGGAGACAATCACAGAATCAGATTGTACAAGACACATTGTATATAGCCTTGTCAATCAACTAATTGTATTTTTCTATATGTCTTATATCTCTTCTGCTTCTGACACATCAATGGTTTTAAAAGCATCTTTGGGATTTTCCTCTGAATATAAGTACACAAAGCCATACTGGTTGAGTTGATATCTATCAAGACCCTTTTATTTATGTTTTTAGAGAGGGGAAAAAACAGATGATCACTTTACAATTATGGGTACCCATGACACAGAAATGGCAGAGTGTACTAAGTGTTTTACATGAAAACAAAATTGTGAAATGACTAAGATTTCTTTATAAAGGTTTTGCCACAGCATTTCAAGACAGGAAAAGTCTGAAAAAAATAATTTCTTACAGTTTTAGTAAATGGCAAAATATATGGAATAAGAATTCAAGTTTTTTAGTCCTGTTTTTATTATTATTATTACCAATATACAAGTAATTGCAAAGTTTTCCTAAACTTACTAATTCTAACATCTAGTCCTGTCTCGTGCTATTACTTTTTCTGGTTCATTTATTTGTTATTGTCTCTTGTAGACATTTCTAGTTGAACCTGAAATGGTATGCTCTTTAATTGGCTTTCTCTATACGATTTGCATGCATTTAATTTAAACCGAGCTTGTTTCTGCCTTAATAAGCTACTTGTGTATTTGCCTTTTTTTGTTTCAAGGACAGCCAGCTTTATCTTTTACCAACAACAGCAAAGCCACTAATCACATCAGACAAGCACGACTCGTTCTTTAAAACAGCCTCTCTGTGGCTCCATGAACAGAAGAGAAAAGCGCATACCAGGAAAAGCTGCTTTAATTCTATTAGATCGGCTCTTTTCGAATAACGATCTCTGTCAGGATTTATTTTTCTCTGCTTTTTAAAAATGACTTAATATGCTAGGATGCTCTGATTAGCATTTAAATGATCTTTGGTTTGTTTTGTTTTTTGACATGCATGTAATGCCATTATCATATTAGTCTGGTACCGTTGATCAAATTAAATTAACATTTTTAAAAACGTATTTATCCAAGATGTGCCCACAGGAACCAGGTGATTGGAACTCAGAATTATGTTAGCTGAGATTAAAGTCATTGGAGCCATTTGAATGCAAAAGTGAAACTGGAAGAGGGAAGGGTTACGATTGGTTACGTTATTACTTTCCTTAAAAAGAAAATGTGTCTTATTAACATTCTCACGGCATTCACAAGTTTGCATATGTAAAACAAAATTATAAGTAAGGCAATTAAAGCAATTTACTTTAGTGTGTTTATGAAAAGTGGAAAAAACTATTGTATTGTATGTTGTTTGTAGGATTGCATTTTATTTCGTAAATTTGTTCGTAAAAAGCACGTTGCAACCACTGCCTATACAACCACTGCCTATACAACCACTGCCTATACAACCACTGCCTGTTATACAAGTGTTGTATAAACAAATGTTACTTACTTATGATGTTATAATGATATTATATGATATTCTCAAACAGCTTACATGAACTTTGATGTTCGTTATAGTGCATCATCCACCTGACACACAACATTCATTTATCACATTTGTTTTATTTACAGTATTATTGTTTGGCAAACAAGGGCATTGGCATGGGTAGTGGCGAATTTCGCTAGACTATTTGTTTTTTTGTCCATTACCATTAGGATCCAGAGTCTGTTGGCCAGTCGGGCTTTCATACAAATTCTGATGATGATGATGTGGACCCAGCACCTCCCAAAAACATATATCAGAATGATAAATGCACCTTGCTGACACTTCAGTGTATGACAGGGCCACACACACTAACGCATTCCTTCGGATGTTACAACCTTTGACATGTTTTGTGCAAGTGCTGTTTTCTTTACTTGTTTTGGGTGATTAGTATGTTAGTGGATCATCTCAGATGTAATAAACATACAGAGTCAACCATGATTTTAAAATGTATGTGCGGATATTAGTGTTTAATTTAACACATTAAACAAAGAGCACAGTTAACAGTTTTCATTTGTCATTTTCCAGCCCATAACCACTACCCCCGCTCATCCCAGAACAAGTGCGACGACAGTAAATAAAGTGAAGACACGTACAGCACCACCATGTGGTTACCAGAGGCATACAGTCGCATCCCAGAGCCGCAGCCCGTCACCATACACGCGCCGCAAGATGTGTCAGCTTTCAGAGGAGGCCATTCAACGCCTCCATCATCTCCAGCTTGGACCCTTCACTTTTAAAAAGGAATTGTCCACACCTCAGCCGTTTGTGGTGGGAACTGTTTACACAACTGCAACAGGATTCAACTCTCAGTTGAATTTGTCTTCTTAAGTTCTTCTAGATGATCATGTATTGTCCAAGTAGTGTCCATCAGTCTACACTGCACGTTTTGGCCATTTGAAGTGCTCAATCCGGGTACTTTTTAGACCTTTTAGTGGACTGAGTTTCATTGTGTTTCTCAGATGTACTAAAACACAGTGCTAATTCAGACTCGAGCATCACATTTAATAATTTCTGCAGTATCTGTTAACCTTCGTAACTAAAAGGCAAATCATGTCTATCAAAAGTAATACAGTATAATGAGCTTGATTTGCTAGGTAAATATAATTTGTTTGCTTGCTATTAATAATAATTACTTCTGTTCTACTATTGTAGTTGTTTTTAAACAACTGTGCAGTTACACAATATTATATAATAGCTTGTACAGTGTAGTCATGTGACTACACCGTGCATGACTTATAAATAATGTCTCAGTTAATTTTGTTTGTCTATGTACAATAGGGGGTAACTTCCTGATGTGCTTTGTGTAATTTATTCTGTGATGACCTGTTCCGTTGCTACCAAATCTTACCAGATTGGTATCTACACTATTGGACCTGTAGGCAACTGAAAAAGTATAATTCCAATTTGCTGTTACCAAGAGTTCTGGTGTTTTTTTCTGTTTGCATAATGCCAGCAGGCTTGCAAACTCACTTGACTGGATACCCTGAACTCAATTAGCTTCCCATCTCGTTTTTGGCCAGATAATGTGAACTCAATTTGGTTCTCATCGTTCTTTACCGTCCTCTAATAAATTTATTACTCAAAGCCGACAGACAAGTTTTACTGACTAACGCTTTTTTGAGAGGTCATCTCTACTTTCAAAAACTATGATTTTAAGAGGGGGTGGGGGATTAAAAGCTTTCCCTGGCTGTGTTTGCAGGTACCTTGTAGTCCAAACTCTTCATTAATTGAGCATTCTACTTTAACTTCATTATCAGCAGTGACCTCTTCACCTAAGATGACCACTTCTCACCGAAAATCTGTAAGTTTTACTACCTAATTTACAGGTATTCAATCAGATTTTACGATCAACTTTTGCAGTTTGTCTTTAATTATTTCAGTTTCTTTTGAATAAGATTATTAATAAACAAACAAATAAACACAATGACTAGGGCTTATTATCAAGTACAGTTTTCTGTGTCTGCCACACCTCTAACCCACTGATACTCCAATCTGGAGTGTGGAAGATTTTTTTGGCTGCAAAGGTGTGGACCCGTATGCACATGATGTTCAGAAAAAGTCATCCAGTTTTCAAAAGAATGAAAACTTTTCTAATGCGCTGTAAACATGTTAGATTAATTGAAGACTTGATAATGACAAGTACGATAACCCACTACCGCTGAGCTATTGGTCGACTGGATGTCTACTCCGACATCATAGACTGTGTTTGCGGTACCATTTAAAACCTATTTATCACTGACCCTTTAACATTTGTTTTAGTTTATATTGCATTTTGTTTTTACTCCTGCACACACTATAGATAATGTAGTCAGTTCTGTGGTGTTAATGGACACTATTGCTGTGATTAGCAGGGGTGTATTTCTTCATTTACGATGCCATTTGCACTTTACTGCCTCTTTTCCATCATCACGCTTTATGGAACTTAAGGTCAAACCTCCTTGAGGTAGATCCAAATGATCAATTAATCTATTAAACCGCATGGCTATGCTAAATGGGCTAATAAAGCTTTTAATCCTTTCAGGCCAGCGCTGATTCTACGGGTGCGAGTTACATTTCTCCTGTGAGAAATTCCACCAGATTCAGCAGCAGCAGCCCCTCGTACATGAGAACTCCTGTTCACCATTCCAGCCCTGTGTCCAGTAGTGTCCGGGAACAGAGTTCACTTCTCAGACGCTCTACACTCAGAGAAAGGTACAGATCCATGCCAGCTTTACTTTCAGTACTTCTCTTAGGCTTATTACAAAAATTGGAGCACCCAGAATAAATCCACACAGTTGCGGAAAACAAAAAGAGCAAACCGACCCAGACCACCTCACCTGGGGATCGAACGTTCTTGCTGTGAGGTGACGTTGCTGCATCACCTCGTATAGAATAAAACATGAATAGAACAATCGATGAACGAGTGAACGTTTGCTTCTGTGGTATCTAGTTTTCTCTTGAGTGTAAAGTCTTCAGATTGCCCTTTACAGTGTCACATTATTTACTTTTGGGGACAAAACTGGCGTGTAATTTTTCATGTACAGACAGATAGCAAATAGATTACAAACTGTATAGTACAGCAAAACTATAGTGTTACTGATTTGCTTTTAAAATGTCATATTTAAAGAAAAACAAAACAAACTGTATTTTGTAAGATGAATCTACTCCCGATTCTCGAATGATAATATTTGATGTTTGCTCATGTTTGTTCATTATTAACGGAAAAAGATAAATATCTTTGGGAAAACAAGGAGAATGAGTATTGATTGTGTTGCAGCACAATCTAATGCATCTGACCCGATGCACAGTTTAATAAATTCTGAGAGACCCTTGTCATTGATCTGAACAACAGCCTGCTAAACCCACAAATGTTTGTTTGCTTGTCTCTCTTTTTTTAATCCCACTGGCATGGGAACAAACATTTTAAAATCAATAGACAATTTTAAAGTGGAAAGTAAATTAGAGAGTAAATAATAGGAAATGTATGATACTTTTGTCCTGATTGAAAGCATGACCAAAGTCAGTAGGCGGAAGATTAAGGTTTGGTTTGGCAGATTCACACAATAAGAGAGCGGGCACGTCTTTTGGATGTCTTTGATAGGAAATGAAATGATGTATTGTGAAGTTCAGTCTGTCCTTTTTGCACTTGTTGGTTTCTCGGGTGCTAATCGTTTGGCTCAGCTAACCATCTGAAGCACAGCCAGTATTAGGTCCATTAAACACATAAATCACCGAACTGTACTAACTGTTTCTCACCCCAAAAATATCACCACTTTTCTGTCTTTTGGGTTCTGTTTTCTGTTCTCTTTTCATGTTCAATTCTTCTCGTTCTTTCATTCAAGTGTTGTACTTTCAGTGTGTACCACTGTTCCAGCAATTTTGAAAAGCTATATGCGTAGTTTATTATATGTGGTGGTATCTTTATTCTATAACTTAGTTTCCAATTTGCATGTTATGTTTCGTTTGTGTTCTATTCTAAATGATAGGAGTTTTTATTTATTTTAGTCTAGAGGCTCCCAGGTAGGGAAGTGGAATTTCCACTGCACAAAAGTCTGGAGAGTCGACAGGGGTGCAACCCAAACCAGATGCTCAGCATTGCAGCGCCTGGCCCAAACCTGGGTAATTAGGAGAGTTTTATCAGGAAGGGCATCCTGCATGAATGTCAAATCTATTATGTGAATCACAATCCACTCTGGCAATTCCTAAAGGGAGCCACCAATAGACTTAACATTGTTTTAGTTGTTATTCCTTTACATGAATTTACCTGGCAGTTTATTTATTTACGTTAATTTGATTTCTATACTTTTAAATTACTTTTTATTGAGTAATCCTGTTTTTGCACTCTGTAACGTCTGTTCTGTTTCCATTAATCCTTTGCATTTGATGAGCTGTTCGTCCATGCTCGCAATTCCTTGACACACAGCACAGACTAGTGGTTCGGATTGGTATTGCAGCAAGAATAAATTGAGTATTGATTGAAAACATTGATGAAGGTTTATTAAAAGTTCGAACGTCCTGATACTTAAAAAGTGGTTAGACTGACCTTTGTTCATAACAACCCATGGAATAAAAGTGTTTTTGTGCAGATTTCAGAGCCCCTGCAGTCCCTCACAGTCAGAAGAGATCCACAGTCGTGTTCAGAGGATTTTACACACACAAGCTACTCGCCGTAGGCTGTCCTTTGTAAGTATCATCTGAGAGACTTATCTCGTACATTAATAAATGTACTTGCAAGAAATATATTTGTGCTTATAAAACTTGTATTTAGTGCTAAAAGTAAATATGAAACAATGAACACTGGATGAAGAGTAAAACAATTCATTACAGTTAAGAGTACAAATAAAAGACTACATTAATTACAACCATTCAGTTTCATTAAGAAATATTAATTAATATTCTTATTAATTAATATTAAGTGACCAAAACACTATTAAACTAATAAGACGTATAACATTTTCCTCAAGTTTAAATGTAGTAATGGCTTTATTAAAACTAAGTTATTTGTAAGCTGTACTTAACGTGTTGCATTAGCATCATTGATGTGATCAATTCTAGTTCCAATGTAAACTATTTCCACCAAGAATAATTAATACTCGGATTATACAAAAGCTGTTTAAAATAGTTTGTTTGTATTTATTTCCTGTATGTGAACAGGAAAAGACGCGCATGGAGCAAGAAATAGAACCTCTTGGGTCTTCTGATAACTTATTTAATGACCAGTTTCAACCAAAAAGGTACACACACCACAGCAAGCAGTTAATCAAATGTACATTTTAACAGTCAGATCAATTTAGTGTTGCTAGCTAATTTGAATTAAAATTCACATATCTGAATAAAAATATTACTCACATAAAACAAATTGTTATATCCAAATCTACTTAATATGGTGGGTTGTGTACTGTTTGTAACAGCTCTTTATTGAAAATAATGTGAATATATTGTAATTATTAATTGTTAATGTATATAATGTATAATAAATTTATAATTATGTATTATAACAGCAACATTCCCCCTTTTAAATACACCACCTGAACGTTTCAGTTACACCACCTGATAATCGATTATAGCTGCAAAAAGTATTTTGCACAGATGCAGTGTTTTGCAGTGCGATTGTAAAATGTGAAGTCATGTGTTTAATAAATTCATGAAAGTCATAGAAAATGTAATGAATGTTTGCCCTTTTCTGTATTGAAAAATCTGAATATTTTTGACATTTGCACATATTAAGAAAAATGTGTATTTGAAAAGATATAATGGCGCAATTAGGGATTGATTTAATTAATTTGGTGATTAATGCCTCTGCAGTGTGTCCTCTCAGGACAGGCACTGAAGGGAATTCTTAAAAGAAAAACAGACTCTTCAATGTGACACTGTAGCTCGGTTGGATAGAAACAAAAAGTCAGCTGTACAAAATGTAATACTTTAATGACAAGTTGTTTATTTGGTTTTGTCCTTCACAATTGTGCAAATTGTGTAAAAATTATACGTTTTTATTTATAGAAATTCATAAGTGATCTGAAGGTGATAAATGAATATATTTAGTCATCTTCACGTTTATATGTACACTGCTAAAAAAAAAAAAGATAGAACCCTTTAACAACACGATATAACTTCAAATAAACCAAACTGTCCACCCAACCCTGGTTAAACATCAATTTCACCTGCTGTTGTGCAAATGGAATAGACAACAGGTGAAAATTATTGGCAATTAGCAAAACACTCAATAAAGAAAGTGGATCTGCAGATGGGGGCCACAGTCCACTTCTCAGTACCAATTCTTTCTGGCTGATGTTTTGGTCACTTTTGAATGTTGGTGATGCCGTCACACTTATGGTAGCATGAGAAGCACTATTACCTACACAAGTGGCTCTGGTAGTGCAGCTTATCCAGGATGGCACATCAATGCGAGCTGTGCCTGTCAGTGTAGTGTCAAGAGGCTGGATGCGCAGTAGAGACTCAGCAACAGGACTACTAGCTCCACTTTTCTGCAAGGAGGAACAGGATGAGCACTGCCAGAGCCCTGCAAAATGACCCCCAGCAGGCCACAAATGTGCATCGTCACAGATGGAGGTTATTCTCACAGACTAACACTGTAGGACGCTTGCCATTTGCCAGAGAACTGTACTTTTCTGTACCCTTCACAGATGAAAGCAGGTTCACACTGAGCACATGTGACAAATGTAAGTCTGGAGACACCATGGGGAGCAAGCTGCTGCCTGCAACATCCTTCAGCATGACCAGTTTGGCAGTGGGTCAGTAATGGTGTGAGGTGGCATTTCTTTGGAAGGCCGCACAGCCTTCGATGACGAGCACGTCAGAGGTAGCCTGACCGTAGCCTAGCTCCTCAACCCCAATATGCTGGTGTGGTTGTCCCTAGGTTCGTCCAGATGCAGGACAATTCTAATTCTCATGTGGCTGGAGTGTGTCTGCAAGATGAAGCAATTGAAGCTATAGACTGGCCTGCCCTTTCCCCAGACCAAAGGCCAATTGAGCACATCTGGGACATCTCACTCCATCCACCATCAACACGTTGCACCACAGACTGTCCAGGAGTTGGTGGATGCTTTAGTCTACGTCTGGGAGGGGATTTCTCAGGAGACTAAGTTTAAAGTGTTAACTTATTCAAATGGTTATTTTCACTTTCAAAGAGCATAAATGAACAAAATATTAGAGCATTACTGGGGGGTATATAATCATATTTGCAGTAAAATTAACGTCTGTTAAATGAACAGTGGTACATGTGTGTTTTCTTGTTGCAGGGTTCCTACGGAGGAGCCATCTGTTCATTTAGATAATGGAACATTCTGGAGCAATCAGAAAGCCATATACACTGGCAAGTCTCATAGAGAGGTGTTTGAAGACAGCCTTGGCAAAATCTACAAACACCTGTATAAGAACCACATCAGCTCTAAAACTCAGTAATTCACATTTATTCAACTTCCAATCCAAGTCTGACAGTTGCATAAATCCTTTACATATTGAATATATATATATATATATATATATATATAAAAATGGAGAATACAGACTAGTTTACATGATTTATTGATGAGCAGTTTGTGAATGATAAACAGATTACAGATCCCAACAGACGGGTGTCAAAGACGTCATGTTTCTTTAAATCAAGAAAAACAGACGAAGATTCTGTGGACGATTTACAGCCTTCAAACGTAGAAACAATGAATATTAGGGAATTGTAAAATACCATAATAATGAACTGACAACATCTTTCCAGTAGTTGTACAAAAAATAAAAATAAATCTTACATCAGTTCTTTTTATGATTTTTCTTCTTTTTTTTCATCTTTCCAGAAGCCTCTTTTGCCTTTTCCGTCATAATCTCTTGGTACTTCCGCTTATTAAAACTAAAAATGCAAAACCAAAAGCAATTATTTAATGAAAGCTTAGTGAGTGTATGCCAAGCTGGCACGTCTTCATTAATACAGTGCAATCTTTTTATATGTTTAACAATAACACACACACACACACACACATAATACCTTCTAAAATCAGCATCAGCAAGTAGTTCCTCTACAATAGTCCTCTTCCTCTGTTTTTTAGGAATCCGGGAATGGTAGAAATCAGATGGATTATCAACCACTGTTCCAACCTGTAGAACAAAATATATAGATCAAAATGTTTATATTCTAAAAAGACAAAGTAAGACAAAGATTCTTTTCACATTAATGCAAATTACAAAGATTAAATATTTTATGTAAAAATTCAATAGCTTGTTCTATTCTCTCTCACACACAAAACTTGATGCATAGCAAGAAGAGCCAAATTAACTCAGCTGTACTGTAAGGATAAATATTCTATTATATTCTCAATCCTGGTACCAAAGATTTTTATCATGTGATTCAAAATATGTTTAAAAAGTCCTTACCTCAAAGTATTTGGGAAAGCCTTCTCGATCATTCTTCTTGTAAAAGCGCTTTGGGTCCAAGGCTGAACGCATCTTTAGGACTCTGAGGTCATTCTTTAGTTCCTCTGTAAGTTCGGGTGCTTTCATGTTAAACCAACCATCTCCTGTGGTCTTAGCTCTCTCCTCCTAATGCAAAGGAATTGTATTTCTTTTTACAAAGCTTACATAAATTATTACCATATAATATATTATTATTACCATAATTATACATTATATGTGAAGATAAAGTACAACATACAAATATGGCTATTGCTTACCCTGCGCTTCATTTTTGCAATTTGTTTGGATTCCTTGTATGGTGGAACAGCATCTTTCTTTTCAAAGTCAGGACTAATTACACTCTTTTTCAGCAGCTGTCAACAAACGGTGATAAAGAAACACAAGCCTCATCAACTGACATGCAATCTACTGAGACTAACTGAGTATTATGTTTTTACCATATATTACTATATGGTAAAAACCATGTGGACACTCCCCGTCTTATGTTCGAGTGTTTAATAATTTAATGAGAGGCCAAACTATAAGAAAACTCAATCTTCTAAAGGGTGTGCATGATTAGGAAAGTTTGAAATACTAAGGGTGGCTATGGAAAATGCTCGTCGTCACAGCAGCACAGATTCTACACTGCCAAGTTCGAGATGTCTACAGACAAAATTGACTTCAAGTCTGCTAAAGTGGGAAATGAATTAAACACTTAGTGGTGCAGAGGTTGGGTGTGACTCAGTCAACAAAGCTGGCCTCAAATTCAAATCCACCAAGCAGGATTAGTAGACTGCTTACACCCCCCGTAGGGAGTTTTTCACCCAAACATGGGCAACCTACCAAATTTAAGCCTGCACATGTGCTACAATAGGGCACCAGGGCTGCAGTAAATTAAACAACGCTTAAGATAACAAAAATAATGTACCTCATCCTGCTTCTTCAGCTCCTTCAATTTATTTAGGTTATTGGAGACTGACTTTGATTGGGTGCCATCAAAACTTATGTATAACCCACCAAGCTCCTTCAGTTTTAAGCCGGGATCTATTGAACTGGATAACGTTGTCCTGAAAGAAGAAAGTGTGATGCAGATCATTACTCAAGCTGGATTTAAAAAAATCATTATTCAAGCTGATTCAATTTTAAAAGCCCTTACATTGCCGGCTTTCTTGTAGTGAAGAGAACTTTCGAGTCTTCATCTCCCTCGTCATCATCCTCATCAACAAAATCCTCCTCCTCCAGAGTGGCTTTAGAGTCCCCAATGGAATCATCTTTCTCATGCTGTGTGGCATCAATGTAGTATTTCTCCCTAGGCTGAAGTCCAGGGCGTGTGTCAATAACAAACAGTCCATTACTGATGGGCAAGCCCGAGGCCTTTGAGGGACCGGGTTGATGGTCGTCTGCACACGTTTCTTCTTCACTAACTAAGTCCCCAACATCTTCACATCTCTCCTCGTCGGAGAGTCCAGCATCAATCTCATCATCACTACTGTCCAACAAACTGAAGACTTCTTTATTATAATTGATTTTAGTACTTGTTCTAGACTTTTCCGTCTCCACTACACTCTTAGTAGCTGGTTCTGAAGCTTTGTGGTCTAATAAAACTTCACAATCACTCTCCAACCTTTCTTCAGCTGTCTTTTCATCCGGCAATTGCTTTTCAGTCAATGTGACTGATGTTTTGGCTGTTGTGGGCAAGGCATCCAATTCCTTATCAACATCATGGTGTCCTTCCATAACTTCAGCTTGAGTTTTATCATCAGTATCTTCTGAACTGCCACTTTTCTCACATTTGACCAATTCTACTGAAGAACTAATAACGTCATCCTTATGAAAAGGAGCATCTTCACGAATGGTGCATTCTAGATCCGCACCGGTAAGTGTTTTATCAGTCTCTTCCTCCTCAATCATCTCAATATCATCTCCCTCAGAGGTTTTAGTCTGAGGCTCACGCTCATCATCGAATATATTTAGCACATCAGGCTTGACCTGTACTCTGCTTCTTGTTCTACAACCCCCAACAGAACAACTGCTCTTTCTAGAGCCAGTACGACTACTGCAAGGTGTTGCTTTGCCCTCACCAGAACTTTCATGAGACATAAACCCAGTTGACAGCGATTCTGAATCAGAATCACCATGAGCCTTACCACATGTAGTTCTTACCGGACTGAAGCTAGGACCGGATTGACATCCGTCAGATTCATAGACTTGCTCTTCCAATTTAGCTTTGGAAAGGCTCCCTCGTGTTCTGCGAGTCATAGATGGTGTTTCTATATCTTCGCTTTGCTCTAAAATAGTGGACTTTGGCACGGTGGATTTAGCTGTACTACGTTTGGTGTCTGAAGGACTAGACACCACAGATGAGAAAGGCTCAGAGTGAACTGCCTCTTCAGGGTGGACAGCAGTCTTCCTGAGAGCTCTTGTAATCATCCGGGTTTCTACAGTTCTGGACAGAGACACTACAGAGCTGCAGGAGTCTGCATCAGAGTGATCATCACATGGGGTGGCAGAACCGGCAGAGACGGATGCTAGTTTCTTCAGGCCTCTTGTAGATCTGCGTGGAGTTTTAACAGAAGGTGAAAAACAAAGTTGATCGTTAGATGTCTCTTTTTGAGCAACAGAAGCAGATGTCTTCTGGACTCTTCTCCTGTTCAGAGATGTCGGCTGCATTTCAGAGAGAGCCTGAACATCAGAGCAGCAAGATTCAGATTCTGACTCATCTGCTTCATTTGTGGAGTCTGGTTGTTTATTTGTTGATTGGCGTTTAGAACTTCTAGTTTCCTTTTTAGCTGTAACTTGCTGTGAATCAGTACTACGTTGGTCTTTGCTCTGGGGCTGCGTCGTCACTATTACTGTTCTTCGCTGTGATCTTCTGATGGTGCTGGGGGTACCTTCCTGTTAAATGTCATCAAAAACAGATACAAATCTTACTAGATATTTTTAAGACGTGTAGATGATGCTTATATATTATAAAGTAACCCATGTTTGTGATTGCAGCTAATAATGGCCTTGCTTAGGTGTCTAACAGTGGCCACCTCACCTTCTTAATCAATTGTACAGTGAGAAGTAAAACAATTCGCCAAAAATCAATTCACTTAGGGCAACAATTTAAATTGTGATACTTTGTTTTAACAGATCTATATCCGCTTAAAACCAGTGAAGGTGCTGATGTTTCTGATCGGAAGCTTGCTGGTTTGATTCTGAAAGTGGACAGGTCACGATTTAAGCGGCCTTGAGCAATGCCAACCACCGATTCACACATGTGCACCTACTAGTGTGTGCAAATGTGTGTTACACTGCACGGATTGGGTTAAACACACACAAATGGAGTATAAATTTTCAAAAAACAATACATTCTTAGTTTTTGCCACTCCGTGCGGTCAAGTCTACGGCGTTTACGGCTGGAATCAGTATTTCATGTCTTCAGGTTTATTCTACCAAGTAAGTTTAATAAGATTTCTGGACTAACTTTTGTACAAATTCTTATAATCAATTGATTATTGATTGTGTGATTGGTGTGCTGCATTAGTGTCTGTGTGGGTTCGAACCCACTCCATTAAAAAATCCCTAAGCTCCTTCCAAAGATGATCTTATTTTCATAAATATTCTACAGAGAAATTGTAAAAAATACAGTTAATGTTTTCCATTTAATCAGATTTGCCGCTTCACCAAAATAATTTGTTGTCCATAAATTGTAATTAAATAAAGAAATAAGTGTGCAGTAGTGAAATAAATGAGTGGAGAGAATCAAATGTTATTCATCAGTAATGTGTTCTAATTCTGAAAACGTACAAGATAATTTATTGTACAAAAAAAAACTAAATAAGAAATATATAAAATTACACAGTATTGATGACGCCTAGTAAAAGCTTATCGAGGATGTTTATTTACTGTTTAGTGTCGTACAAACTGTTTACACAATAAACTTTATAAACAAACATACAAAGAACCGTTATATAGTTTTCTATTGTTGCACTTTGTGTGTTTGTGTTGTAAATTGTTTTATAATGTTAATGATCTCTGTTGCTTATACAAACTTAAAAGCATTTTGAGGTTGCAGAAAATATAAATAAAATTCATTATTATTAAATCTCTGCAAACTTCATTATATTCGCTTTAATTCCAGATTAATATAAACTCAGTAATATAAAAGAGTACCAGATTATAAACCAGTTTAAACTGGATCTGATTTACTCATTATTACTGTTGGATGGGCTGTAATGGAGTTAAATATAATTCATAGCAATTTATTTAGGACCGAATCTAATTGTATATGTTTGTATGTAAAACTTACCGCTCCTGATTCCATTAGATTGTTTGTATTTTTGTCGGAGGAGCTCACACACGTTCCACTCCTGGTCGCCACCATCTTACCGTTTACAGTTAACGAACACACTTCCGGTTAACACGTGCGCGCCGCTAAAACCTTATAAATCGACATCCGCACACATCGAGCATATCGGTACATAGATTAACGAGTCTGAGCTTTTATTTTGTCAGTTTAAAAATAATAAAAGTAGCGAATTTCTGTCATAAAATAAAAATTACACACATTAAAAACAATTATCTCATTATTTTCGGATACTAAGTTATTTTAAGACGTAAATAAATCTTAAGATAAGTCTTGCAATATCAACTTTATATTAAAATACTCAGTTAGCACAATCGAAAGTGTGTCAGAATCGACTAGAATCAATAGAACCAGATCCGGTCCAGTTTCGAAAGTATAATGAAGGTAATTGTTAATGCATCGATGTTAAAGTGTTAAAAACGATAAAACTGTACAATTCAATACACCACTTCTGACTGATATAGCATCTATTCAATATACACAGCTCATTTTTAGAAAAAAAATAGTTTAAAAGCAGATCTGTGGGTTTCTTTAATCTTTTAATAGTTCAGACAATATTTTATGACGCAATCAGGTGTCACGTGACGTAATAGTTTGTGACACCCCAGACAACCGTTACGTGCAGCTGTAAGCTGACAGTGATTCTGCTTCTCGTTTCTATTAGTGCTCTTTATTAATATTTAGGGGTCTCAGCACATTGAATGAGAACTTGTAATAGGATCAAAAATAAACTAATATAATTTAAAGTTACCCATAAACTTTTATCCCAGTAAATACTCAGGAAAAAAAACAGTACAAATATAAAATAGTTTATTTTATGGGGTTAAACAAGTTGGTGTTTGAATCATTTGTCGAATAAATCATTGTGTGAATCAAAATTGTCTTGTAAACTTGAGACTTTTTAATTTTACAATGCAAAGTTTGTATCGTGCACATTTTACTGCAGAATAATTTAGGAAATTACAACAGCTTGTGATTTTGTGATTTTAAACTCAATTACATATTTTAACAATTAGGGAAAATCAAACATTCACTTAATTTTGGACTTTGGTGTAACAATTCTAAATAAATAAACAAAAGTACAATAAATTTTAAAAGAAAATTTGAAACTTCATGTTTGACGTATTTTACACGCACTCATTACACAAAATGTACATATTCATTTCACATGCAAATTATAAAAAATTATCCCAACAATAAAAAGTCAAAAGTTAAAGATCAAATTCAAAGCATAATGTGCGGCATACATGACACAAAGCACAAGCAGGGATGAATGTCCTTTTCCATATTTAAATCAAACTTATAAAGTGGTCACTATTTAATCAGCCAACGTCGGATGAAAACAGCATTTCTGAATTACCTTTTCTTCACCTCTCAGTACATGTAAAATCCTAACACATTCTTCCCCTCAATAAACTATTTAAATAATCAGAATCAGAAATACTTTACCCACAAATTTAAAATTCATAATTATTGTAACATCTATATGGTTTCTAATTTATTGCCTTGAAACTGATAATAAAAACAGAGGCACATTTGCACACCGAATGAGACCTCATGAGTTATTAATATGATACAATATGTAAAAGCAATAAGGTAGCAACGGCTACAATGGAGTATGATTTACGGCTTAAAAAACTTCAAACCCAAGCAGTCAGTTGCTTGGAAAAATGTGACTAAGCATTTATCACTTACGCCATTTATACAAATGAATCCCACTCATACAATCACCAAACACTTAATGAGTTACACCTACCTGGTAGTAAACTTTCATTTCACTTGAATTTGTTTGGGTGTATGTATTGACTTGTATGGATATGCAAGTATATCGCCAATAGATGTAGTTTCAGTGCTCAGTGAGAGTATAATTCATTAAACTACATTCATTCACTATATTCTGAAAATCAGTTAATGCTAGTTGGTGCTTTTCTTTGCATGAACCAGGTATCCTTTTGCTCTGATTATTCCTCGGCTCTTGACAATAATGGAGTAACGTAATACCCACTCGAGCCTCCAGTCTGAAACCGGCAGTTCCTTACTGCTCACCTGCAAAGCCTCATAAAAGCTGGCCGAGTTCATAAGCTCTGTAGGCAAAGAAATCCAACAAAGAATATAAAGTAAACAAAAGTAAACGAACATTAAATGGTAGTATCTATAACAAGTAGCTTTTTTTTGTAAATGGCTCTGGTCAGAAGTTGGTATACTTTTTTATACAATTTTCATAATGGCTGTTGTGGCCATTTAGATGTTTGGAAGTTCTTAATTTAGCCAATAGGAGAACAAAAGACAGGCTGAAAAACTGTGAGAAGAAAAAAAAAGTTTATGCAGGATGCAGCTAAATGCACCAAATGAACTGATATTTGAATTGTTGGAGAGTCCAAGTACAGTGACAAGGAGCAAGCAGCAAGTCTAAAGTAGGTTAGCAAAAACAACGATCTCAGACTTGGAAAAGTGGGTGCTTGTGAGCACACAGAACAATTAGCAAAGTTACATTAAAGGTGCAGAAATATTTAATCTGCAGCTGAACAGGAAAAAAATATTAAATAAGTGTGCAAGTCCTATTCTGTATTTTTCATTTTACAGAACAGAAACAAATTTTCATGAAGTTTATTTTATATTTTATTTGTGTTCTATGCCTAATATACTTTAATGCTGCTGGAAAACATTATTTTTATACTGCAAATAAAGTTTGTTTTAAAATGACTGTTTGTCCATCGTACGATTGTATAAAAAGCCTCTTCTAACCCGAGCCCGTCCCAGATGTTGTCATAAGTTGGTATAAATTTAATAAAGTAAAACAGTAAATCATTGGTACCTTTGGAATCATTGTGTGTCAAAAGCTGAATGTCAAATTCTTTAGCAAAAGCAGTGAGGTCTGGGGGCATCACACAGCAGGAGGCCAGGTTCACCTGATTACTGCTTGGTTTGACCTGAACAAACATAACACATATTAACCTTGAGCTGCAACGTGTATGAAAGGCATTCATCATTATTCTTCAACAGTGGAAATAATTTGCATATATCATTGGTGGAAACCTGACTTTACCTCTGCCCAGTTGTATAACTGTTCAAGAAGAGCTTTGTCCAAGTCTGAGGTGCCAATAGAAACAACCTTCTGGGACTGAACACTTTTTTCCAACTCTAACCAGATTGGCTGCAGGTGAGCCAGAGTGAGAGTCTCATCCTCAGGCAATGAGGGAGGAGCGATGATCAATGAATCCAGCTGCGATACACCCAGTGACGCACATGCTAAAAAAAGAGAGAGACAAAGAAGAGATTCTGTTTACAGATGGTTTTCTACATGGTATATTGAATAAATAAAAACAACGACCAACATTACATGAACAAAAAACTTAAAGAGAATTGAAACAAAAAACTAAAGTGGGATTTTAATCTCAGTTTCAATTGCACAATGCAATTCTTTTTTAGTGGTTAAATCTGACCATTTTAATAACAAATGTATTTAGAAAACACTGCTGTCTAAAGCAACTAGCAGAACATATATATATATATATATTAGTGGTGGGACTCGATTAAAAATTTTAATCGAGTTAATTACAGGGTCTGTAATTAATTAAT
>JAOTRQ010000020.1:1348887-1363792 GCA_028565875.1 Hoplisoma paleatum
CATTAAACAGTAAAATGTAATTCAAATGAAACTAAATCAATGAATAAATACACTAAAGTGACAAGACCCTGGTATGTTTGGACCAACAATGTCCAGTACTACTGAAAAGTATGGACATTTTTATAGACTGGACTAAACATTTGTATATATTTATAAACGTTTAATTTTATATATAGTTTTTGTTTAATACATGTAGAATTTGTGTAAATCCAAACACTGAAATTATTCTTCGAGACATCCATGAAGGATATTTTTCTGGGCCTGTTCAGTAAAGTTGCTTTGATGTCCAAAAACTATTTTACAAATACATTTTAAAATACACTTGATTTCTTCAACTAAATGATATTCAAAAAGAGCTTACCATGTGGTAGTAAAATAGTAGTTCAACAAAAATTTTAATAACTCGTATGACTGCTATTTCAGTTGATTACATGCAGCTCTGTCAATTCTTCACAGCTCCTGTAACACTTGTGCATTACATCATTGTTAGGTGCTAGTTTAGTTTCCCATTGTCTGGGCAGCTTTTAATAAACCAAAGGGCAGATTCCTACAAGGATAATACAACCCCCATTCCCTGTTTCTAAGCAGGGGTACTGCCATCATGCTTTAATTCCACTGACTCGTGTTTTGTGTATGCAACAACTAAGCCGTACACTATATTTATCACTTGTGATAAAGACAAAAGTTTAAAAACTAACAAAACAAGGTCGACTATAAGAAAAAGAATTTGTATGATTGTACTTAAATCAAGTCAAAAGGATACTATTATTACTGGTAATTCACAATTGACAAATCATAAACAAATACAAAACCGATACTTCTCTGTTTGAATACTCTTCTCGTTCTGAAATATAGTTAACAAGTGATCATATGCTAAAACGTTAATGTGTAAAAATTAATATTATCGGATGGTTTGGTTTCAATCCAAATATTCTGTGGTATTTATATGACCTCTTTAATTTGTCTATTTATGTGATTTACCTAACACAAAAGCTCATGTTAGAAACCACAGAAAACATAGCACTTCTCAATAGATACACACACAATCAAGCTAATTCAAACTCCTGCAATCAGGTTACTTAGAACACACAAAAAAATTCTCTTAGCTTATTAATGAAGTCCGATTTGAGATGATTTGTGTAACATAAACCAGGATAAAGAAAATAATTTTGCTTTGGATACAGACTGATCAGACAGATCAGTCTCTCCAGAGTGTGGTGCATATAATTTGGTCAACTTTTGACACTTTTCATCACTACTTTAAACACTTTATTTTATTTATATTATTTTTATAATCTCATTCAACAATTTTTATCAACACTTTAAAAAAAATTATATAATATAATGCATATTATGTTAACCATTTTGATTATGTTATGACTGATCAGTCATAAAGGCCTTTCATTTCCAGTTGTGCTATTCATGACTATGTATGTGAAAATGAACCTTAATTTGATTTGGATATATTATGGTGATATATATTTTAGATATATTTAAACAAACACTAAACACACTTAGTAATTTTAACATGGACGAATATTTCCACAGTGATCTTACCTTGTCTCCAGTTTCTCTTAATTCTTGATATAAAATTTTATCTGGACTGTCCAAGATTAAAATGTAAATGTTTAATCAACAACTGCTTTTAAGTTCCTAATACTCTCTCCTTAGTGCCGCTCTTTCCTCCTTGCCCCCACCCCCCTATTCTCTCTCATGAACACTGTGTGTGAGCATTGATTTGCTCTTTAGCCTCCCACCCTGTCATCCCACCACTCCCCTTTACCTCCACATAGGTTATCTTAGTACCACACATTGTATAGTGAAATCAGTAAAAACAAATCATGTGGTAATTACGACATGATATTTGTTTCACTGTGACAGCAATACGCTTCCGTATTAGTACCGAACTGTTCCAAAGTTAAAACAGTAGCAAGCACAGAATCATGGAAATTGACAAAGCACTTTTGGCATTGGCGAAATACTCATGCCAAAAGTCACGTGAGCATGTCGTGTGTTGCGGAAGCGGTTAGGTGTTTGCAAATCGTTCTGTTTGGTTGCAAATCATTTTGTTTGGTTGCAAATCGCGTTCTGTTTGTTTGCAAATTGTTCTGTTTTGATTCAAATCGTGTTCGGTTTGTTTGCAAATTGTTCTGTTTGTTTGCAAATCGCGTTTTGTTTGTTTGCAGAGCTTTGGCACTAAATTAACTCCTTTGTTTGTGATAACACCTTTTGATGTCTCAGTCATGTGGGATACATCGTGTCGCACCCCTTATGCTGTACCAACTATTTCATGGGGCAAGATATCGCTTTCTATCAGTTAATCAATCTAGGTAATTTCCATGTTTTCTTTCTCTTTAAGTTAACCTAACAGTGTAACTTGATGGTTATTTACCCCCTTTGGCCTTCCACATTATTTGACTTTCCATATTATTTGTACGTGAATAAAGTATTCCTGTTTAATATAATTCCTGTTTTACACACACCGGTTCCTTCCCAAAAAACTCTCTCACTCACTACACACCTACACTAGGCTCCTCCCTCCCCTCTTAGCACCCACACACACACGAAGCAAAATAACTACATGTGAACTGTGAGGAACAGCATTTCCTCACACATGATCGGTACCGCCCCCCAGTCACCTCGAACCTCGATGTCTGGTGTCCTGATGACGTCCGCTCGCCTGATTGTGCCCGCCCCCCGTTGACGTAAGGGCCGGTGTCCCAGTTCCAGGCCCGTTCTGTTCTCCCGATGACGTCCGCTGTCCTGACGACGTCCGTCATCTGTTGGTGGCCGCTTTATGTAAGATGCGCGCCGAAAGCTGGTTTGGATCTCTTGCCTCCTGCGCCATTGACGAAAAGGACCGGCGCCTCAGATCCAGGCTCGTTCCGCTCTCCTGAGGTTGCCTGCACCCCTGATGATGTCCGCTGTCCTGACGATGTCTGCCCGTTTGTACCCTGTCTATGACGTCCGATGTCCGGATGATGCCCATCTGCCTGATTGCGGCTGCCCCCCGAGAGACGGGCGAGAAAAGCTGGTTCGGATTCCCTGTCTGCCGCGCCGTTGACATAAGGGCTGGCGTCCCAGTTCCAGGCCCGTTCCGTTCTCCTGATGGCATCCGCTATCCTGAAGACGTCCGCTGTCCTGACGACGTCTGTCCTCTTTAACCCCGACATCCGCTGTCCTGATGACGTCCGCTCTACTGATGACGTCCGTTCGCCTGATTACGTCCACTCTACTGATGACGTCCATTCGCCTGCTATCCTGACGACGTCGGCAGTCCTGATAATGTCCGTTACCATGTCGTGTCCAACCATGCCCAGCCCTAGTCCTGTCATGTCCATGTTGTGTCTAGTCCTGTTCCAGTCATGCCCTGTCTCAGTCCTGTCCATGTCATGTCTGTCGTGCCTCAGCCCTGTCCATGTCCAGTCCAGTCTCAATCCTGTCCATGTCATGTCTTGTCCCGTCCTAGTCGTGTCCGGTCCAAGTCTAACCATGTCCCGACATGTCCCGTTCTTCTCCCAGTCCTGTCCATGTCGGGTCCAATACCTGTCCTGTCCTTGTCGGGTCTCATCCTAGTCCTGTCCAGGTAAGTCCAGTCCTAACCCTGTCATGTCCAGTCTCGGTTCTTGTCCTGTCCATGTCCAGTACAAGTCGGGTCCTTTCCAGTTCCTTCGATGGAGGGGGAGAAATTTTAGGGGCGGGGAACTGTGAGGAACTGCGTTTCCTCTTACACGATCGGTACCGCCCCCCAGTCACGCCCCCCTGTGTAAGGACCTGGAGCCTTGATTGTGCACACCTGTTCCAGATCTGGAAGTAATCACCACCACTACATATGGACTCTCAACCCACCGATCAGGGTTGGATTCTTGCATTTATTGTTTCGTTTTTGTTGGTTTTGTTTTGTCATTTTGTGTTCTCTGTGTTGACCTCATGTGTCATTCGTGTTCTACCTGAATGGCTTGCAACTCTTTGTGACTTTCTGTGTTTTTGTTCCAGTCGTGTAATAAACCTCTTTGTTAAATCTACCTGTCCTGGTGTGTCTCATGATGTGTGGTGGCAACGTAAGTGTTCCTAAAAAACCTACATCCCTAACATGAACAGAACCCCCCATAACATTAAACAAACACATAAGCCATAACATTAAGCGACCGCTACCATATGTTACATAGACTGTCATTTTCTAATTTACACCAATGCAAGTGTGATTTAAAAAAAAATTACACTTGCGGGCACCCCGTTGGTGACCCCTGCTTTAAACCATACCATCCCGTTGAATAATATATACAATATGTATATGCAACATACAATATGTGAGGCTTCAGTGGGTGTGTCTGGGTGTGTGTGTGTGTGTGTGTTGCTCTCTGCCCCGCTCTCTCCGCCCCACCTCATGAATGCACCTGTCCCGTATCAGCGCTAATTAGCGAGAGTATTTCAACGTCTCACACAGAGAAGGATTCGCCAGAGAATCGTGTTGCCACGCTTGAGCGTCACATGACGTCACATGACATCACATGACGTCACATGACGCTTACTGGCCGTAACTGCACCTAGTGAATGAAGTGAGTTAATCCTAAACCCTCACCTGCCGAGGTATCCTAGTCCCTGCACACCGACGCAGAAGGAAAGCATATTTTTTGGTTTGCGAATTAATATCTATTTTTGTTCCAGATCGCTGAGGACGAATCCTCCTGTTTCTGCATTTTTGTCTTTCTTTAAGTTCTATTTCAGACTGTGTTTCCGCATTCCATCGGCACCCGACCGCGCTTCGGCTCCCCGCATTCCTGCCATTCTCGGGCACCTATCATCGCTACCACTATCCATATTGAACAATAAAACAGCATTTAAACCATCCGTCGTTGTATGCTTGGTGTTCTGGGTTTCTACATCCAATACCTGTTCCTAACACAATAACCAATAACTGAGTCCCATTAATGAAAGCCCAAAAGTTCAATACACAAACCACAAATTAAACTATACACTATTAAAATAAGACTTTTTTATTATGACTAATAAAATAGGTTGATATGAATCTAAAAAAGAAACGTAGTTAACCAATGGAAGTTTATGATACATGCCTGAAGTGTGGCTCGGGACCGTGGAGGCCTAAAACAATGTGGCTTCTTTGCGCCAAAAATAACTCATGATAACTCTGAATAAGAATAACTCCGTTGGTTAGATCAATACTTACAATATATTTGGTCAATATACTTTTAGTCAAAGTAGTTTACATAAACCATGAATGTTTTCTTTTTCTGCCCCTCACTGTGACACATCACATCCACCATGTACAGTGTATAACTGTATGCGCCTTCTCTCTCATCTCTAACTCTGCCCATATCCATATTGGTTGGCATACGTTTTAAGAAATGAACCCTTAAGTTATACAGTTTCCAACCATAATTTAATTCCAACAAACATAAAAATAAATAACAAATTAATAATAATAAAACACGAAACATTTTTACACATAAATGGAAAACCACAGATTAAACATGAAACTCAAACTCTGCAGGGCTACAATCGTAATTAGTACATTCTTGTTCCACTATTAAAGCAGTAGTGTGCTCTGACCTCTTACTTATTTTAACCAGTGGTGAAACTTACAGCAGGTTGATGCCACTGAATTGCTGGCTGCCCAGATGGTGGTCAAATCAAATCAAAGTCTATTCATCACATTCATAGTTATACACTGTACAACCAGCAGTGAAATTCTTTCTAACTACTCCATCTGAATACTCGAAATTACGGTTAACAAGTTAAAAAATAGATTATAAATGAAAACATTAATTGTAAACATTATTGTAAACTAACAATTTAAAAAGTAAAAGAAGAATAAAATTATATATATATGATGTGTTAAAAAGATTTATATAGCTAATTTCCATTTAGAGTCTGAATAGCTTGTGGAAAAAAGCTCCTTCTCATTCTGTCTGTCTTGGTTTTCAGAGGGCTAAAGCGCCTACCAAATGATAACAGAGAGAACAGTCCATGGTTGGGGTGGCTAGTGTCCTTTACTATCTTCTTGGCTCGTGAGCACCGTTTCTTGTAGATGGACTGCAGGTCAGAAAGTTTGGTCCGAATAATGCGTTCAGCTGAATGCACCATCCTCTGTAGAGCCAGTCTGTCCTGCTTGGTGCTGTTCCCAAACCAGACAGTGATGTTACCTGTTAGAATGCTCTCGATGGTGCAGGTGAAGAAGTCCTATAGTACCTTGGAGGGCAGTTTGAAGTACCTTAAGCATCTGAGGTGATACAGGCGCTGATGGGCCAGTGCGGTGGTGTGGCAGGACCATGACAGGTCTTTCGAGATGTGAACTCCCAGATACTTGAAACTGTCTACACGTTTCATTGCATTTCCATCTATCACAATAGGATGGTAGTTCCTTTCCTGCTTAGTGCTGTATTCCACTATCAGTTCCTTAAACAATATCAGTGGTGTGTTAACAATATTTCTGTTGTAAACTTAGCTGACAGGTTATACAGGGTAGCAGCATATAGTTTTAAATAACTATCCTGTGCTGGGCTCTATGTTGTAATTATGTGGGCTGTGTATTAAAAGGTATCCCTAAAGTTATTATAATTTTTCATAATATTTATACCTACCTGTTTAATGAAATGTGCAAGAACACATTTCATTAAACAAATCCCTTAAATGTATATGAATTGGTAATTAAGAAAATACATTACAATTTAGCAGATGATACAAACTAACCAATCTGAAATTTTTAAAGCATTTCAAATGGTTCAAATGTAAAACGTTCTCTATATTAAAGCTTATTTTAAACTAAATTATTTAATGTTATAAACAAAATAAAGTATCAGGAGTTGTTTTTCCGGTCAACAGGGCTGCTGTTTTGGGTGCCGGGTCACGGCGGGGAAGGCATTACAGAATGCTTAACTCGTCGTGTTTATCTGGAACGCAGCAAAGTTAGCATCAATAAACCGCAGCTGTGCGAGGCGTATTTAACACATTACTTTACGGGCGCCTGACGCAGCTACTGATCAGTATTAATCACCAGCCTAAGAAACGTTTAATTAATTCGTGATGCTGATCTCACCCACTGGCTCTCTCCGATAAGACAAACGTGTTGAACAAATCAGTTTGGGTTCGACTGGGGTAAAGCAGTAAACCCCTGGGACTTTCATAGGTGGCTGACAGGGAAGTTACACTGAAAAGTGCAGCTGTTAGGAATTGGTGTTGGAATGGAACTGTTTGAATGCCAAAACACACACACATATACGGATGAGTTCTGAAGAAGTTCTTTATTGTTCCCGGGACGCGATGCGAACACAGTCTTTCGAGACTGAGGCTAGACAGAAACACAGCTGGTTCGCGACGGAATGCAGGAGACAGAGTACTTGGCTGGCCGTCACGAACTCCATGATTGCGGGGCGCTCGTAATCAGACTGCGAAGCGAACAAAGACACCAGGAAACAGGAACAGAAACTAAACAGGATTACAAACATAAACCAAGGCGATAATCTGGCAGCGATCAGTGGGATCAGTGCCTATATATAGCATGGAGCATAATTGTCAAATCAGAGTCAGGTGTGTGAGGTCCGGGGCGTAGGGCGGCGAAGAAGTGTTGCGCCGCCCTACCATGTAGCCATGGGAACGGCACGCTAACCGTGCGACGCAAGCTCTAAATTCCGGGACCTTAGACAGGAGGCGTGACCGTTCGGAGGTGAGGACCGAAGTTCCTCACAGTTCCCCGCCCCCAAAATTCCTCCCCCTCCATCCAAGGAGCCCGAACGAACTTCACCCAGACAGGACTTGGACAAAGACTAGGGACTCGACTACTAAACCCCCCCTACTTCTCCTACCCCCCTACCCCCACTCTTTGGGCTTTTCGGGCAGCCCAGCCTTCAGGGGATCTTCTTGGGGTTAGGGCCTCGGTGACCTGGTGGATAGACCACAAAAACCGAACCTTGAGTCAAGGTGCCTCCGAACGCAGAATTCCCAAACAAAACTTAACTTAGGTCCCCTTATTGAAACCGAACTAGACGATAATTAATAACGATCTTTCTCAACCGAAAACAGACTAGATACATAACTTACAGGACCATAATTATTGAACTGGAATCGCGCATCGAGTCACTCTGTACATTCTCTGGGATGCCCACTATTTTGGGTAACCAAAAACTCGAACTCGATGGCTAGTTTCAGGGAACTACTAAGATATTTTTATGGGTACATAGTGGCATCTAATTACGAACCTAAGGCTAGGGTGCCGGACCTCGCGTCTACGGAGCGGTAGGTTAGGTGAACCGAATCGACACCAGGGATGTGGACTAATAATTTAAGAGGTACAAAGTGCCGTCTTAATTCAGACCTAAAGCTAGTGCGCCGGACCTCGCGTCTACAGAGTGTAAGATAATTTATATCTTATATGTGTTTAATTTGTATTAAGCTCTGTATATTAATCACGTTTAATATTTCTTCATGTCAGCACGACATCAGACACTGGCGTCAGTCTTCATCGCCACCAGATTGTGTGCACAGCTGAAATCATTGTTATTGTAAGATATCAATGCTGTATGCTGAGTAGACAATATGGATGCAGATAAAAACCATGTGACCGGAACCATTCCCTAATATGGTAAATGCTGATTCAGATCTCTGGCCTAAATGAACCTTGAGCTGGTGTATAAATCTATATGGAGAATCAATGGTTTTCAGCCGTCTGTCTTAATCTGACTAGGCCCAAATCCTAGGCAGATTCTTTTCTTTATTTCAATAAATATACTCTTTGTCATTAATTATCTTAACTTGTGTCTTGTGCTATTTTTTCCTCAACAGGAGCGATAGGTTAGGTGACCTGAATTGACATTGGGGGTTCAGAGGAGTGAACATCGGCATGGGATTCAGGTTGGCGAACATCGGCACGGGGTTCAGGCTGGCAGACGTCGGCTACGGGGTAACAGGTTGGCAAATGTCGGCACGGGGTTCAGGTTGGCAGACAGTCGGCTACGGGATAACAGATTGGCGGACGTCGGCGGGTTCAGGAGAGCGGACATTGCTGGGTCAGGAGAGAAGAACTGGACCCATCTTGGAGTGTCATCCGTGAAGAGTTGCGGGGAGCAGATGCTGGCTGGTTCTGTGGGGTAAGCGTCAGTCATTGGCGCTCGGGTCAGACCTCCGTGGAGGATGCAGAATTTGCCCTCATCATAGAAAACTCGTCGGGGCTGCCCTCCCCAGGAACAGCAGTTGGAGCTTGCTTCCGGACTTGTGGAAGTGTTGCGAAGGTGTCATGGAGGCGAGCCACGAGAATAGCTACCAGTTGGAGCACTTCTCAATTCAGGTGTCCACCAGCCCTTTTAAGATGGCGGCCCAGAGGGCCGGGGTGAGACGCAGGTGCACTAGCGTCAGCTTGTGGTGTCCTTGGCGGTTCCATGAGTGGCCAGATTATACTGTTAGGAATTGGTGTTGGGATGGAACTCTTTGAATGACAAAACACACACACACAAAGATATGGATGAGTTTTGAATAAGTTCTTTATTGTTCCTGGGACGCGGTGCGAACACAGTCTTTCGAGAACGAGGCTAGACAGAAACACTGTTGGTCCGTGACGGAATGCAGGAAACAGAGTACTTGGCTGGCCGTCACGAACTCCAAGATTGCGAGACGCTCGAAATCAGACCGCGTAGCGTACAGGGACACCAGGAAACAGGAACGGAAATGAAACAGGAACACAAACGTAAAACGTAAACCTAAGCGATAATCTGGCAGCGGTCAGTGGGATTAGTCTATATAGCGTTGAGCACAATTGTCAAATCCGAGTCAGACGTGTGAGGTCCGGGGCGCAGGGGGGCGCCATGTAGCCATTGCAACCGCACACTAACCGCGAGCACTAAGTTCCGGGACCTTAGAGAGGAGGCGTGATCGTTCGGAGGTGAGGACCGCCGTTCCTCACAGCAGCGGTATTTTAGGAGTGAACCCAAGGTGTGTACATTAGCCAGTAGGTTAGGGCTCTCATGCCATTTTTGTTTTCTTTTAGAAAGCGTGTCTTAGATGGTTGCCCCCATAAAAAAAATAGAGCTTAAATCATGCGCATAGTTGCATACCTGAAATCGTGAGCATGGTTGCATAGTCTGTGTATTTCTTTTTTTATAAAGCTGTCACAAGGCTCGCGTGCCACGACGGGCATCGTAGCCGACTGGTTATAGACGAGCGGAGGCTGTGGGGCAGTGAGCGAGCAGATCTCCACTCAACGTCTTTTAAACGTCCGTTTTAGGCTGCCACGCATCAGTATCTTTTATTACTTCTGTTTGTGTTTTTTTTTTTTGCTTCGTGAGTGCATGTGCCTAACACTTATAGTTTTCTTTTCTCTCTTATAATCCAGCCAGTGAGAGTATCCGCTGCTGATGCGGTAGACTGGGATTAGAACCTCGGGACAGGCACTACATAGACCGGCAGCTGATGCGACTTCAAAATCCTTCTATATACATTCAAAACTATCCATAATGTTGCACCCCCATATCTGTCACATCTCCTCCATATTGCTTCTTCCTTTTCCATTCACCTCTCTGTGCCTCCTGCTTTCAGTCGCTTTGCTCCCAAACTCTGGAACTCCCTCCCACCAGACATTCGTAATATAGACTTTCTTCCTCTTTTCAAATCCAGACTCAAAACTCACCTGTTCAGAATAGTATACCCTCTGTAATTTCCACTCTATTGTCTCTTGTCTCCTTTCTGTTATTTAGTATGTTTTTTGTCCTTCTGTATTTGTTTTTGCTCTACTTATTATCTGTGAAGTGTGCATGAGTGTTTGAAAGGCACTTATAAATAAAATGTATTATTATTATTATTATTATTATTATAATTCAGAGTAGCTAATGTATGTTTAAATAAAGTTTCTCACAGATAGAGAACAGAACTAAAAAGCAAAGCCAGGTCTCGGGTTACTATGCAACACCTACACTACATTGTCACTATAATGTTGAAGGCGAATCTTAATTCCATATCATACAACAGAAGAGGTTGCATCCATCATCAGCCATCATTTTGTTTTACCACAGGTAAATCTTATTTAGAGTTATGGTAACACACACACTGACTGAGTGCTGAGACACAAGCACACAGATATACAGACTGTCTGTTAGTAACTGAACTGTGGCAGGAAATTGGAGGAACCCAGAGGAAACCCAAATAATTTTTTAAAGCAATATAATTGAACAGCCGCACTAGTCAATTAAACTAAAGCATATTATTACACGTTTTAAATTGTAGTAAAAAAGTACTGCAAATTCATCAAGAGAAGAACTCACATTCCACTCAAATCCCCCAACAGCAAGTCCTCCTGCTGCCCCAGTGCCTGCTAATCCAATGAACAAGCCACTGCCAACATTACTGGACATCAGTGAAGCTCCAATCTGTTTGATAAGAATATTACAAATGTGTGGCATATATTAGTTACATAAGTATTTATTGTTTAATACATATAACACCACATATAACATAGTAAAATAAAAAAATATCAACACAAAATTTCGACTTGGGGATAAATAAAGTACTCCTATCTCTCTATTAGTACAATTAGTTCAATCTAAATATAAATCCAATATAAAACAATATTCTTTGACTTGACAAATATTTATTATATTTAGTTTTATAATTCCAATTCACTTCACTTCCATGTTTTTGTATTGTGAGTGAAACCTGGAGCTAAGAGAGGAAATCCTCCAAAACAGGAAACTGCACTCAGAATAGACCCAGACTACCCCATTTGAAGACCAAATCTAGGATTGTCTTGCTTTGAGGCGACAGTGCTACCCATTTTGTCTCTATTGTCATAGAATGTAATTATTTTGATAAAGTTTTTATATTCTTACATTTTGCAGTTGGTTAAATATTAAATATGACACAATAGCATTTAACTTGACACTTCGACAACACATTAGTCATCAATAATATAAAGATTTTATGTGCTTATTAGTGGTGACTCAAATCTTATGATTAGTGGTGTTTAAATCAATCGCAGCAAATAAAATTAGCTTTCGTGTGCACCAGAAAAAAGCAGATAAAATATTACATGATCAAAGTAATATTTTGTTTTAAAAAAAATTACCGGCCACCATGTCATGGATCTGCCTGCTAAAAAGTATCCTCCAATGGTTCCCCTGTTGGCCCTGATAGAGGACTGTAAATGTAGACATTCACATTGTCACATTAGTTAACATTAGTTTAAAACGTTTCTATTTTTATATACACATCTTAAAGAATCCATAAAGAGGTAAACCTACCCATATTCCCACTACCAGCACAAACACAAAATATACAACAATCACCACAATATCAGCAATCTCCAGAGTAAACTTCTCATCAACAACCGGTTCTGCAGTACCAGTCTCAAGCTCAGAAGACATTTTAAAAATGCCATAGACAAATGTGTGAACTTTGATGCTAGAGCTTATTTAGTGAATGATTAAACAAGTTGTTATCAAAACATGTTGAGAACTTACCTTATTAGTAATTTATAAAGCGGAAATATAACAGAAATCCAGTAAAATCTGGAACTAAACAATTACTAAACTGTCTAAACATAAAAAGAATGTGCATAAAGTTTAACTACAGCTGATGTGTAAACAAAATGAGACCATGTAATATAAATCCTCATTTCATGAAAATTACAATTTGAAAAGCCAAAACAAGTTAGCATTCAAAACACACTCATGCATTTGCAGTGTGAAGCTGTTAATAAAGTTGTGTGCACAATAAATCTGACTGAATACTTACAGTGGTGGGAAGATTTCCCTCTGTCATTTCCATCTTTTGAAGCTCTGGATGCGGGTCCAATGCAGCCTGGGGTCGGAGGCTGATTGTAGAGATGCTGTTGGACATTTCCAATCAGTCTTGCTTAAGAGTGTATCATGCGTTATCTTGTACAGTTACTTAGTGTAACTATCCTTTATGATGGCAAAGTACTATTTAATGTGTTATAAGCTATTTTTGTTACCTGACCATTTCTTTGAAATTTTTGATTTAAGTTTTTGGTACTTGTTTTATTGCACTTGATAAATTGCTAAATTAAAGTGCCATAAATTGAACCGCGATTTTTACGTCTCGTTGTATTTTTCTGTGTAACATTGTAGCTGTTATGATTCTGTCACCTTTAAAAACAATTCCAAATTCCTGGGCTGACAGTATTTGATATTGTAAAAAGCTTTGCAATTTAAGCATGACTACAGTAAGCGTAAAAAAAATATAAAAGGAATACTAGCCAAAGGTTTGCCCACACTTAATACGAGTAAAACAGAATGCTTTTTTCAAATGCTTTTAAAAAATACTTGTGTTGCATGAATTCATAAATCAGCCTCTCTCTCTCTCTCTCTCTCCCTCTCCACCTCTCTCTCTCTCTCTCTGTATGTGTGTGTATATCCTGCAACAGATTGGTGACCTGTTCAGGTATTTTGTGTATTCGCCTAATGTGTGTTCTAATGTGACCCTAAAATGGGTTCATTGTTGGTGAAACTAGATAATGGGTGAATAGAAAGATGAATACATTTGTCATTTGTAGTCAAAAATCATTTGTAGATGTTTAAGCTTAATGTAAGTAAAAAATACAGCATGGAAACAATATTTATTTCTTTATTGTTGTTGTTGTTTTGATTATTTAATTGATCCTTAGTTTTAGCTAAAATGTTTGTCTGGACACGTTTTCGCATAAGAAATCCACATGATGGCGCCAAAACACCACAGACGTGACAACATACAATCCATTTGGCAAAATTTCTACTTATTATCAAAACCTACATAAATAATTATCACAAATTATTTTAATATATGGAACTATAATACACGGCGTTACTAAAACATGTATTTATAATAAGCATTACAATGAATGACTCATGAGTCGTTTAATTGAATTAATGAATCAGTAGTTTACTAGTAGGAGGAGCTGTGTGAGTCGAGGGACACCAAGATGTCTGGGTGTGTGCGCAAGCGAATGAGTAAAACTAGCAGCAGAAATGTTTATATTATTTATTTTTATTATTTTAAATCCCTCAGAGTTGGAAAACAGACGCGAAATATTACAGAAACAAAGGATTCCAGGAAGCGTTGTTTGTAAAAGAGCGTCTGTTTGCAGCAGAGCTACTTTGTTTTGCTACCTTGTGGAACCACGCGGCTTTTGTATCGGTTTGTGTTTTTGTTTTATTCAAGGGAATTATTTTACATAAAACGTCTACTTGTTTACTTACATGTGCAAATAAAATTCATGTGTTAAAATGTACCGCTGTGTTTGGTTATTGTGAGTTATACAAACTCTTATAAGTAATGGTTCGAGAGTAAGCAGTAATTGTTCTGTTTGATTAAATATTTACTTTCATTATAAAGTTTATGCCTGAATATAGTCGGCAAGTGAAATAATAATGATGTAAAACACATTTAATTGGTTCGTGGTTTAGGTTTTTGGTTTATCTGTGCAACTGTTAAAGCCACAACTTAATATATTTACTTCGTTCTCATTTAATTATTAACGTTACATTGAAATTCTGTATATATTTTGCTATTTGAATACAAAATTTAGTGCGTCTTGCATAAATATTGGTGTAGATATAGCTATATAAAGTCTGAAACCATTTACGCGATTGGCGGATTTCGATAATTTTGCGTAGGCGTAAAAAGCTTCGTGAATACCAGCTTTGCATAAGTGGTTCTGCGCATGCGCACTGGGTGTCCCCAGTCTGCGCCATTTGTATACAAATAATAATCGGCGAATAATAATAAAAGCTCGTTTTTCCCCACTTTGTACTTAAATAATTTAACAGAATATCATCCATTTTGTGTTTAAAACGAATTATGTGTACAAATTTGGACATTATTTAAACAATATACCTGTTTATTTACACATGGTTTTACATGGAGTAAGCTGCTTGGTGGTGGTCTACAGCTTGATGGCACAATT
>JAOTRQ010000020.1:1366903-1385158 GCA_028565875.1 Hoplisoma paleatum
TATATATACAAACTATTACGCTATATACAAAGGACATTGGATGTGTGTAATATAGTATGCACATTATTCAGCGACATATCTGCACAAATAAGCATTGGTACACAACTATTATCAAATTATGTGTACAGATATTTTCACAATGTAGCGAATCTACACTAAACTATTTACATCAAACATTCACACATAAATCCCTTTTTCTACTCATCTTTTCCTTTGAACTATTTTTTAAACGATTATGTGCAATGACATGTACAGTGCCTTTATGTCTTGGACCTAGATACATAATATGCTTATACCTATTTCATTCTTGTACTAATTTCAATTGTGTATATTTCTACATGAATAGCCTTTAACGATGTTATTAGCAAATATGTTAATGAATATGCAATCACTCACAAAAATTATGTGTTTTAAAATATATAACATTTTAGGTCATTTTTGTTTTTTCCTGGAATTACCGTAATCATTGGTAGGTTTAAAATGTCCAAACATTAAATAAAATTTACCAAGGTTTTAACATGACGTTTAACACTTACACAAATTTAATCAGTGCAGATTAAATCAAACACAGCCATCTCCAATATTTTGAAGACTATTTCATCCCTTGTGTGTTTTTGGACTGTAGGAGGAAATCAAAACAACCAAAGTAAACCCACACAGACATGGGAAGAACATGGAAACTCCACACAAAGTATCTGGACCACCCCACCTAGGGATTGAACCCAGGATCTTGCTCTAAAGTGACAGTGCTACCCACTTACCCACAATGATGCCCAGCAATTATATTCATCACTACAATGTTTTACACTGAAAATGAATTAAATCAAGACTAAACCGTTTAAAATTACAAAGAAATTAAACAGACTTCATAAAGGGTTTCTTTAAGCCTTTTTTAATTGTATGTACATTTAGTGTAACACTGAAAAAGCACTTCACAGTAATATGCTATTAAAAGTGAGCTTTAAATTAGAATCACACAAAATATACTTTATACATAACAGAAAATACTGTTATTCTGTCGACCTCTGCCCTATTTAATCCCTGTTAAAATTCACATATTCAAAATTAAGAGTTTTCCATTTGTCATTGCACTTGCAGAGGAGGCCTTTGGTATGTAACATAAAAAAATAGACATCAAAATCCACAAACTTAAAACTTTCCCATAATGAAGACAAACTTCAGGAAAAAAGTTTTTAAAAGATTCATTGTATCATACAAAATGCATAAATAAAGCAAAAAAATAAATTAAAGCACAGTGTCAAAAACAAAGTAAAAATTTGGAAACAACCCTACAGTTGTATGCATTAGATTTTAACTTTAAACTTTGACAAGCAGACCATCTAAAATTAAAATACATTGGTCATTTCTCTAAACCTAAAAATGTTTATAATGAACATAATTAAATTTAGACCAATATGATGAGCACAGCTGTTTGTTATCACTGTAATAATTTTGCCTATAGATCCAAATACTTTCCCATTACAAGACCCTTAATCAGAAAATGCTCTCTAAAATGTAAAACTGACATCTAAATGTTTTAAGCTTGTAAAATATTGGTGTTAATTTACAAATAACATGTCTAGACGCTAGGTAAAGTTTTCATTCTTTCTTGTTATTTTTTTCAATAATTCAAGATTGAGGTCATTGGACCACATCCAACGAAAACGTTTAAAAAGGCCTGCATTTTATTTACAGATACAAGACACATTGCACTTTCTGTTCAAGTGAAACATCCTATAACCAGTTATAAATGCAAATGATTTTAATATATATCAGATGTACTTTTTATTGCCATCCTCCCCATGTATTTGTTTCTCGACTAAGAAATTTTTATTTTTAAAGGCACAATGTATTTGTCAAAAATGCTTATAGATGAAAGAACCGAGCATCAGATTTTCAAATGAATGGAATCTAAAACTATACAATCATACAAACAAAATATGCCATTTCTATGTTTAAATTGCACCCAGTGTCAAAAAGTACATACATAATTACATAATTTCATTACAAGGCTTCAAAAATTAAAATATTAACCTGATTAACTAATATTTGCCTGGTCTAGACCATCAAAATTACAATTACCTTTAAAATCTACATGTTGACGGTACAGTAACCTGATCCCATAATTCAAACTGCCATCTGTAATGTGAACAGACCACAGCAAACAATGTATATAACATTATTTTTGACAGATGCATTTGTATAATAGATCCTCTAAAAAAAGATTTACTTTCCCATTTAAAAAATCTATAATGCTGTTATGAAAGACAAACTGCATTTTTCCCCTAAACAAATGTCTGTGCTTTTAATAGCAAATAATTTAAAATTCAAGTTCAAGCTTTATATGAAGTCATTCCAAAGTTGATGAATCTGTACAAATCAATGTGCTATAAACTGGCAAAATGCTGCATCACTTATATGGAGCAATATTGCAGTGACGTATCATTCAGGTCTTCTTGTAGGCCTAACAGTGTTAAAACCTGTGCTGCGTCTCATGTGGAAGAGAATAAAATCCATGAAATTAATCCAGTACACTCAAAAATCTAGTGGGAACTAATGAACATATTTTGAAGTCTGTAATGACCAAACGCAACACAAAAATGTAGCCAACCGGAAGACTTTACTGTCGTGACATGTCACAATTTTATGTACCTTGTTAAATACAGTTAAAATAATAATTTTGGTTTGTTAAGAAACTTTAGAATGTCTTGTTTGTACCAATCATACTGTAACTCGTAGACGTAAAATAAACCTAAATATTGATCATTCAGTCTCACTAAAAGTCTGGCTTGCTGCTTTTATAAACATGCTGCGTGGCATTAGCCAACGTTTTAGATTCAGATGACCATGGATGGCATAAACACGATAAAACACGAGGTTATCCATGATATACTCGCATGTTTGGTGAAATTTAAAGTCTAACAACAACGCCATATCGTTAAAATTTCGTTTAGTTCATGTAACTTTACACTTTACCACCAGATGGCAGCAGACATTTACAAATTACACTATTTGCTAAGCTAAGCTCATTAGCTAACTTGAAAACCGTTGTTGAGCTTGTCATCGCGCCTAAGCACAGTAAACATAAATAAAATCAACTTTAATTGTATTTATTATCGAAAAATGCCTTTAAGTACAGTATAACATTTACTTGTTTTCATGAGGCAGTGTTAATGTGTTTCTTGGGGAAACCCAAACAGTGTCTTGAGCTCTGAAGCTGGTTTCTCAAGACCTTTGGTGTATAGGAATGACAGTGCAGAACTTCTGTCACCACTAACCTTGTTTGGCAGATTAGTGATTTTGCCTTTTGAATCATTTTATATAACAATATTTCCTACAAAGCGTTTTAAATTTATTACTAGGGGAATGTGTGCCCCTAGTATGAAATTCTATAATTGGACAATATCATTTAATTGTATGACCAAGACCTTCAGGTGTATCTACTGACAGAGTTAACAAAATAATGATCAGAAAACTGCACAGTGCCAAACATTACTGCACAATATTCACATCAACAAATGCTGAGATGTCTATACATAAACGTACGGGATCAGTAAATTAAATGTGCCACTGATAACATGATTTGAGTTAAATGCCCAGTACTGTGGATATTAACCAGTGTGCGCAGCAGCATAGCCAGATCATGCTTGCTAATCATCTACGTTGGTAGGATTGTTGTGCATTCAGATACTATACAGTCACTTTAAGAACATATTTGTGTAACAATTTGTGTAAAAAAAAAATTACAAAATAGACAAACCTTGCAGAAAACGGACCGTTTCATTTGATTTGGACAACAAGCTTATTTACATGTTTAAAATTCTGTTCCCAACTGGTGCTATTGAAGAGAAAGTTCACTGTAAATGGTGAGAGTGGAAGAGACCATCTGTAGTGATTTCACTGAGGTACTTTTGAGACGATTCAGTCCCAAAATATTTACAAAACACCTTAAAAACCCTTTATCCTTGTAAGGAGAATATTTGGAACCCCACTGGCTACCTTTGCACCACATCACTGATTTCTTTAATACAAGAGTGCAAGTTGTCCAAAGCAGGGCATTGCCCAACTCCTCCACCGCCAGTAGAAGAAGCTCGCAGCTCCTGAAGACTGAGTTCAAGTTTTCCTACTGCCTCTCGAAAGGCAAACTTGTTCCGCATCTGTGGGATGCAGTCTACGTAGCCAGAGCAGTAGTCTAGTAACTGATGACCAGCGTCCAAGACCTGGCTGTTGGGGGAAGGCTCAGTGCTTTGGAGTGCAAGGCTTAAGTACTCTGCGCACTCTAACAAAGCTTCTTTACTTACCTTCTCCAGAGGCACACGCTCTACCTGCTGCCGTGTCCTTCTTAAAATCAGCTTTGATGAGGTGGAGGTTGTGCCACCATTAGCCATCTTGTTCGTAGCTGCTGAATGAGAGGGAGAGGCTGTAGGTATCGTAGGTGCTTGAGGTGGTGGTATGCATGGCCGAGCTCCTCCGGGGCCTCTTCCTACTCTTTTGATCGTGTCTCCATTAAAGTCAGAGCCTGCTCCCGCTGACTCATCTGTTCCATCTAGGCTAAAGGAGTGTTGAAGAGAACGAAGTGTAGGTGGAGGAGGTGGTGCACACTTAGGCTTCATTAGTCGTGGCCTGTCACTGGCACTGTCAGCTAGCAGTCTAAAGCGGTTGCCCTGAGAGTCTATACCGACTATGTGAGGGTCAGCTTGGCCCGGTTTCAAAGTTGGAGAAATTAGAACTGGGACTTTGTGGTTGTGCGGGCCAACCAACATTTTAGATGGGGAAGACCAGGCCGGTCTGTCATCTTGCACTTCTCTATTCCGAACATCTGGCTCAGCCTCTCCCCCCACCCCTGGTGCCCTTGTGCCTCCTGTGCTAGCTGCTACCCCTCGTGGCAGTAGTTTAGCTTTGGGTCTGTCCCGTATCTGTGCTGTGCCCTCATCAAGCTTTTTAGGTACCACGTCTGGAGGCCGATTGGCACCATTCTCTGGCTGTGAACTGGTTGAAGCAGTTCGCTCCAGTGGTTGCTTGCTTCGATTTCTAGGTAAAGTTAATGCCATGCGCTCCAAATCCGGCAAACCGGCCGACATGGATGACGTTGAATTTGACCGAGGAAAGGGTCTAGCACCTCCACCTCCTTCATCGGTGCCAGAAGGCTTTCCAGTTCGTATGCCCAAAGTCTTTTTAATAAGGCGTGGAGTGAAAAAGCCAGCGAGCCCTGCCCAGCTACTGCTGCTACCAACTTGACTAGGGGCAGGAGAGTTAGACGCAGAAAACTTCTGTCCAAATGTAGCTCCACAGCATCGTGACTGAACGTGGTTTCCCTCCCCATGAGATGGAGAGAATCCCAGGCCGTCAATCTGAGGTGGCGGAGGAGCTCCAAATGCAAATGTAGGTTCATACTTTTTATGAGGCTGTGTCTCCATCTCACGACAGGAGCTGCTCCTCTTGGGAGGCATGGGAAGGTGGTGCTGAAGCTGAGAGGTGGAAGCAGATGACGACGAAGATTTCTTCTTCATAAAGGAGCTGAAAAAGCCAGCCTTGCGATCACGAGTAAACGTGGAATCCAGAGGCTCATCAAGCAGTCCTGAGGGGGATTTGTCTCTTTGCTTACGGGGCAGAGCGGGAGAGCTGTTGGAACCGCCATCACCAGCCAACAGACATCCTGGAACGCATGAAGATAGTTCACAAGATCAGAAAAGGGCAATGAGAACTTGTATATATACAATATAACCTCGACTCAAGTTAAATGTAGACATGTAAAAAAAAACCTTTATAATCAGTTGCCCCAATGTAATAACTGAACATTTTCATGGAAACTATCTTGGATACAAGACCTAACGTGAACAAACCTTTCTATTTTTTAATTTCCCTGAGCCATTAGAATGACTATTAATATTTATTATTGTGTAGTGACTTATGCAGCGTTTAACCCATTAGCAAACATGGATTTGGAGCCTTTCCCAAAAACACCAGGCACACAACAGGCACTACTCCATGAGTGGGCCGGCAAACCAGGACAGGTCATAACACACCTATTCATTCATACACACACAAGCAGCCAATCTAATTACGTGTGCTTGTCTTTCTTTTGAGCTTTGGTATGTGTGGGTTTGGGTGGGGTGGCATGGTTAATGGAAACTTTAAAGGATTAGCTGTTTATTAATCAGAATCGTTACTGAGCAAATGTGTCAATATATAAAAATTAAGTTTCTTATCTCAATCTAAGCTACAGAAGTGAGAAAACTGAGAAATATGAATAAAAATGAAACAATTTTTTTTAATATGAAGGCTTAATGTTGTCAAACAGTTCAAACACGTAGATAACAAGTAAAGAGATGAAGCTATTCAATGCCCAAACAATGCATACCAGCAGACCAATGAAGCTGCCCGAGAAGAGCATTAAAAAATATCACTGATATTTCGGCAACATTTTCTAATTAACAAGATTTCCAGCAAACCATAATAATGCTATTGGGTCGCAGACAAGAGCGGGTGGTCCAACAGGTAGTGTGGGCAAAAATATTATTTACCAGCCTGTATAATAGCCACACAATATTCATTGGATGTCTACATACAGACATTATTGGCTGTCACAGGTCATCAAAACCCAGTGTTGGATTCATAGCCCCATCTACAACAGAAGCACTGGAATGTTTTCTTTAATAATGTACTTTACAAATAAATCATTCTAGCATTCTGTCATATTATTCAAACATTGCTGTGATGCACACTGTGCTTTAAAAACCCTTTAGACCCAAATAACTGCAAATAAATCAGTTTAAAGTAGACTGAACTGCAGTTTCTTTAAATCTTAAATTGTTTTGTTTACAAACCGGACAATACTTTGCATTACATGGAGCATTACATACATACTTGAAATGATTGTGGTACTGGGGTTGAATTAGTTATGCAAAAAAAACATTACAAAAATATACATTCTCTGAATTTTAACTCAATCATTAAGCTACCTATCGATTTTTAATTGAATATTTTTATTAATACGCTTACAATTCATAATTTTATGGGCGCAGGCTGATATCCAAAGTAACTAGAGATAGCAGCACAATCAGCAGCTAAATGGGCTGAAAGTGACAATATGGTCCTGGCAGGTCTTCACATTTATCTGAATCTATGCTGACAGCAGTGCATCCCACAACAGCATGTGTGGGAAAATCCACAAAGTGAACATGGCGATCGAGATTATACCACAGATGCCCAATTGGGTTTAATCCTAAACAAACAGGGTGCCAGGGGAATATTTAGAAGTCTTGGTCATGCTCTTTCAACCAATGCTAGATATTTCTAGCCATGTGAGGTGTTTCTAAAAGGTCCCATCCACCCCAGGGTAGAAAATCAGCTTAAACACCTTATATACCCACAAACCAGCTCATGAGCAACGCGCTGCAGCCATGGTCAGTAAGAACGTAATAATAATTTAGGGGCACACGACGTTGTAACAAAATATTGTTTTACAATTTTTGGGTGTTATTATTAAGTTTAGAAAATAAAGCAAAACAACCAAAAAAAATTAAAGTAAAAATGTGAGCATGTTATTGAATAAAATAGGTTCATGTTTATTTAAAAGACTAGGCTATGTGTTAGCAGTGATCCTGACAACATATGTATGATAAGGATTAAATTAAATACAATTAAAGCTAAAGAAACAACTTAAATCATGTCACACACAAAAATTCCACTGGTTTTAATGAAATGCAGGCCAACATGCAGGAATGTTATTTAGTGAGGGATGTTATGTGCTTGTGTTCACATGAAATAGATGACAAATGAATAACGGACAATACATAAATAATGAAAAACAAAAATTAGTTACAGCAGTTGATATAATGGCTTCAATATACAACATTCTACAGGTGTTGTTTTTAGTTAACTGGAACTATTAGCAAATAACAAAGCAAGATTATAATTTTAAATACTGCAAGAAAAAATAAGTACTGAAATGCCTTTAACCACACATCCCCCAGAAAACTACTCTACCCGATGTTTTTTTTACATGGATTTCTCGATTTTTGTGCAGATGTATATATAAATTAATCTGGGAACACAACTCCCATTCTCCTGAGTTTGCGCTGGAGTCGAGTCAAGCAGAGTCGAGCTGGTATACCTGCTGGACCGTGAGTTCCTGGTTCCTGACGGCTGTCTGACCCGTCCATGTTCTCCTTATTGTCAGAGTGCTTCTTTTGTGGTCGTGATTTACAGGGCACAAGGGGCTGGTCGAGCCCGAACGTATGCAATGCTCCACTCTTACTACATGAGGCAGTCTTACACAGTTCCTCTGCCACTTCTGCAAAGAAGGGAAGAATTGTAATACAAATAAAACAGATTAAAAAACATGATCCTTTACTTGGATGGGAAAATGTAAAAATTCATGTTCAGGTATGAATGACTGAGTACCCTCGGAGATGCTGGAATCGTGGAACATTGTCTCAAAGGCCTGATGGGTTTCTGCAAATGAGGGTCTGTCCAGTGGGCTCCACTGCCAACCTAGCAAAATGTTGACATAAATTTTAGTTAAAGAAATGAAATGCAACTGACTCTCTCACACATGCCTCACCAAGAAATGTTAGTCATTGGGTCAGGTGAACATACCCCAAATTCAAAATCCAAAAAAATGTGTTTATAGTTCAGACCAGTTCAGAAAAAATTATTTTTATAATATAATATATATAATATACTATGCCACAAGATTCTTTAGAGGTGTCTTAATTCAAGTGGCATTCATCTTTACTGGTTAATTTGCACTATAAGGTGGTTTTTAGCAATACTTCAGTAATTCTTTTGCAAGTGCTCAGTCACAAAGTCAATGTCAAAATCAGAACCGGAACTGGCCCTAACAGAGCAGCTACACCAGAGGTTGTTTTAATCAAATCAAACCTAAATGCAAATTAAAATAGCAGTCTGGAGTGCACTTACAGGCTCTCATAAGTTCATATACTTTTGGAGGGCATCCTTCAGGTTGTTCCATGCGATATCCCTTCTCCAGCAGATCATACACCTGAGACAAGTCGATACCAGGGTATGGAGACATCCCATAGGTTGCAATTTCCCAAAGAAGTACACCAAATGCTACAGAACACAGAGACATAAAACACAATTCAAATGCAATTAATTATTCAAGTCAGAGGGGGGAAAAATTATATTTACATCTGTTTCAAAAAGTGTCCACACTTAAAAAAAAAACTTTTCTACAAATCACCTTTTGTTATGATCTATTGTATCATAATAATGGCATCAGCAAAAACATTTCGGTTGAGTGCATAGCCATAGATGCATTAATGATTTTACATCACCAGCACATTAACATCCTCTTTCCCTTCAAGCTATTTGAGCATCCAAAACAAAATAAATTACATGGAGTTAAATCCTGACTAAAGTTTCCTCAGACATTCCTCAGTGTGCCTCATACATTCACGATTTCCATTTGAAATATAAAGGTGCAGAAATGATTTGAAAATCCCTCATACAGAGCATCTGAAAAGAGAGACTAAATGCAGAAGCCGTTCTTACCCCAGACATCCGATTTAATGGAGAAGGTGTTATAGGCCAAGCTTTCTGGAGCCGTCCACTTGATGGGGAATTTAGCTCCCGCATGAGCAGTATACGTGTCTCCAGTCATGAGCCGACTCAAGCCGAAATCAGCCACCTTTACCACGTGATTTTCACCGACTAGACAGTTTCGTGCTGCCAGGTCCCTGAAACAGACATGCAAAAAAGGTCAAATACTAAATATCATTTTAGGCAGCAAGAAAATGAATGTTCAATTATGCCACCAATTGCAGGCTTAACTGGACCAACTGTACTGTGTCCATCATGGTTCGAAGCGATCACACTAGTCAAACTAGCCATGCTTTGGTAGGAAACCGTGCCCAGGCATGGTAGCGTGAGTATGTCCCTAAAAGAAATATTTGGACCATACGTGCATGCACTTCCATTCCATTCATTCAAAGTTAATTTTAATATCTTACCAATTTTAAATATTTGATAGCTCATCCAATAATACAAAACATAAAGGGCTGACTGATATACTTCTGTGCAAACGGTCAGAAGAATGTTAAAAGTGATTTTTCATTCGCTTTGCCACTGATTCTGAATATCGATGTCAAGAACTGAAGCACATTTTTTAAAAATCAACAAAGTATGTTTGCAAAATAATGAAGTAGAGGCCAGCCAAGTAAGTCACGATGACCTGCTGACTAAAATATTAGATCTCGAGACACAAACAAGTGAGCAGAGATAAACCAAAGAATGTTAAGGACCGATCGACCCCTCTGCGACATGTTCACAGATACGCAGCCATATTGTGTATGAAGCATCACAGTATGTTCTATGTAATAAATCCGCAACCCTTCATCCTTACTTTTGCCTACTTGCATTGAAGAGCAACTCAATCTGACCCTGCAGATGCAGCACCAAACTGTTAAAACTATCCTTACCTGTGGATGAAGTTCTTTTTCTCCAGATATTCCATGGCAGAGGAAATCTGGGTGGCCATGTAGAGCAGCACAACAGCGTTCACTTCTTCCCGATCACACTCACGCAGGTAATCCAAGAGGTTACCATGAGGCATGTACTCTGTCACTATGTAGAACGGAGGCTCCAGTGTACACACACCTACAGAGATCAAATGATAACGACATTAGCACTGCTGTGTAATTAGACATGACACTTTCATGTCTGTGGAGGAGCTCCAGGAGGTGGAAACCTACACAGAGATGTGAGAACATGCAAATGCTAAACAGAAAGGTCCCGACACTGCTCTTGTAACTGAACAGAGGACCTGCTTGTCATGAGTGGGCAGTGTTACCCAACGAGCCAATGTGTTCTAAAGAACATACATCTCTCTGGTACCTACCAAGTAGCTGTACCAGATTAGGGTGTTTCACCTCCTTCATGACTGCAGCCTCTTTCAAAAACTCCTCCACTTCCATAGTGTCCTCCTATAAGACAACATGTCTTATCTTAACACAGATGTTTAACAGCATCAAATGTCCAAGATACGAATCCATCATCATCATCACCGTTTCTGTTAATTCAGTTCTCAAAGACAAACCTTGAGTGTTTTGACTGCCACGGTGAGGTTGTATTTTTTCCACACGCCCACATAGACCTCACCGTACTGGCCTCCTCCTAACTTGTGCTTCATAGTGATATCTGTGCGCTCCATCTCCCACTTGTCGTGGATGGGTGAGACACCGTAGACAGTGGGCTTATTGCATTTTGGTGCTGGATAGTGCAGTGTTGTAACCAGACCGTCTGCTACAGTGGAATGATGATGGACCAACTCAGCTAACGTGCTGAAACGGCTCTCAGAAGTAACGTATACCTGACAGAAAAGACAGAAGATTTCCATGCTCAATTTACTAATATATAATATACAATATTCTGTTCCATATTACTAAAATAACATATTGCTCATACTAATATATGCATATTATACTGCTGTTGTTACCATTTAATTTAATCTAACCTATATTAAATTGTTATCATTATCATATAACATTTTGTTTATTATATTATTTTTTATATAAATGAATTAGTATGTTTCATGGCTGGAAGTATTTTGTCTGTTAAGAGGAACTACTCAGAATTTTGATAATGGTAATTTATGACGAGAATGATCATTACTGGTTACATCAGTCTTGTAATGTCAAACACACTCATGGACAAATTTGTATCTCCAATTTGCCTCACTTGCACGTTTTTGGACCGTGGGAAGAAACCTGGAGCACCCGGAAGAAAAACACAAAAACACTGGGACAAGGGTCAAAAAATTCATCTGAATGAAAAGCTACAGGTCAAAGCTAAAGTGATGCTGTCTTTTGTTTATTCAGAAGAACACTGATTTTATTGATTTTTACTGAATTATAGAAAAACTTTCATTTTAAGAGCAGAAACATATAAAACTAATTTAAGATATGAATCAAAATTGGTTATAATTTGTCCACCAGAAAAAAGCACGTTTTCCACACCTAGGTAGAAAATGTGATAAACTGGCCAATCTGGCAACCACTCTCACATGTAAAACTATGGTTAGTTAATGTATTTCAATTTGGTTTACAGGCAGGTAAACAATTGTTAAAAGAAAATTTCATCTTCTGCCAAATGTAGACCCCACTTTGAAGTAAAGAGGCAGCTCTAAACTAGAGCTTGTAATATTCATACAAAAAGGACCTTCATCTTGGAACCGAACCCAGGAGCTTCTTGCTGTGAGGCGATAGTAGCCTACAGGTCCAACAATGAGGTATTAGATAAATCAGATAATATTTTTATCTGCTTCACAGACACTAAACCTTTAGCTTGTTGGCTACACTCCAGATCCAGGCGATCTTTGGTATTAAATTAGGGCAGAAGGAAGCTGGTCTCACCTTGCCATCCGATGCTGTGTTGATGCGATAGTGGTAAACTCGTCCCTCGTAACGCAGGGAGATGGACAGCTGACCTGGGCTGCTCTCGCTCTCCCTGACCAGGAAGCTGCCGTTGATGAGGCTGCTGAGCAGATATTCGGCGGCACTCCGGGACACGGGGCCATGATACCAGCTGTGCTTCTCCAGGCTATTCACTGGGGTGATGTAGTTACTGGGGACCCAGCCCTGTCCATTTTTCGAGCGAACCTCGCTCCACTCGCCATTCTGGTTATAGCCCAGCACACGAAGCTTCTCCCCTAAAGGACACAGAGAGACTGGAGTCAAGGCACTGACTCAATCGCACATGGTAAATTCTACAACATAATAACCATATTATTATAATATATCCTATATACATATACAGGATTACAGTATATAGATTTTCCACATATCCAAGTTTGATTGGAAGTGGAAAAGTCTTGTTAAAGGACCCAACAGTGGCTTCTTGGATTTAAATCGCTAATCTTCTGCTTGATAACCCCAAGTATATTCCCTATTCTATTATATACAGTAACAGTCAAACGTTGACACAGCTCATCATTCAATGAATCCTAATTTAATTCATTTTCTACATTCTACACACCCCAAGGCAATGTGAGGGTTATTTGACTAAAAACAAAAATAAAGAAGTGCTGTTCTGGATGACCTGGCGTCCAAATCTCCAGACCTAACCCTATTTGAGATTCTTTGGATCTCAGAATGAAGTTAAATCGGTGCACTAAGTGCAACGCACCTCTGGAAACTCCTTCAAAACTGCTAGAAAATGATACCAGGGGGCTCCACATGAAGCCGATTGAGTGAACACCAATGGCAAACTTTGAGTTTAAGATAATATATAAATTCATATGTGTTCCTTCTTTAGTATTTATAAGAAATGTAAAAAAAAAACTGAATGTGTACATACGTTTGACAGGTTCAGTATCTTATTAAAAGTTATACATACTGTATGTATAAACACAAAAGAACCACACTGTAATAGCTTTTCGATTTAACAGACAAAACGTTAGAAGAATGTCTGGATGGATGGTTCAAAATTCCTGCAAGAAGCAGCCAAGTGATTCAGTGAGCAATTAGCTTCATTCTAATGTTTAAGTGCTTAATTATTTATTTTATTTGTTAAGCAACTAAGGATACATTTAGGAATAGCTGAAATGTTAAGTTATTAAAAAGTGAAAAGTGTTTTTCTAGAATTTTGTTGACAATTATTTTCAGGTTTTGCAATAAGAATCTACTACATTTATGCTCATTATTTTACTGGTTATTACAGGTGCATGTTTAGCACTTTTGGCATTGTGTTTTTGGTGATTTTAGCAAGTTCCGATTTTAATTTCATTTACACTCACATTCTACTGGTCAAATTTGTGGTATGGCCAAGCTTTGACCCTCACCAATATTGGCCCCGCCAATAAATGTTTAAGCCAGATTTAAGATAGCACAGCTATAAGACTAGCCCACAACCTCTGAGTCCTAAGTTTGAATTCCAATGGTTGTTGAACTAACACTCCACTAAAACGCACATCAATTACTCATTATAGAATTGATTCCACCTTCCCATGCAGTAGTACAGATCAAAAAAGTTTGTGTTCCAAAACAATGTGGTCCCTAAGCAACTGCTTCTGCATCATCATACCTTTTGTAATGCTGAGCGTGTTGTCTCCACTGGCCACGAAGTCATAAAGTGCAACAAAGAGGTTGGGATCGCTTTCAGCAGCACCCAAAAGGTTCTCCTTCGAGCTCCAGCGACCTGCTTCTGTCAGAGCCGACGAGTCGAGTCCGAACGGCCTGTGAAGGGCTTCTGTAGTGAAGAGAAGAAAAGCGTGTCAAGAAACTTCAAAGAAAAAACTTAATTAAAAAATAGAGGCGAAAGGAACGTTAGGATCAGACGTCAAAAAAGCTAATCCCTTTGGGAAGGGCTCAAAGAAGACTGACTCATAAATGGCGAAAGAAAAAAAGGGATTAAGAATTACTGGAGGAAATAGCTGCGGGAGAAACAACACTTGGATGAAGAACTGAAGTTACAAAACACATGACCAACAGTAACAACAAAAACATTGCATGAACAACATTAACAGGATTAAATAAGCCCCATTCATAATAAATCAACTATACACATTAAACAAAAACAATACCTGACACCAACAAATAAATAAAAACTACAAAGTAACATCAGTAACAAAACTCCATTTTTGCCTAGGAGACCTCCAGTACCTGGAAAATTGTAGCTACCATCATCCAGGGTTCTTAGCCTGTTCCTTTCTTCCTCAAAGCTGCTGCTGGACTGGAGAGTGCGCAATGGCATACTGTGCCAGTTCCAAATCAAAGCACTAAATGCTCTTATAGCTTTCACATAGAATCAAAACGGAACAACAGAATACGAGTCTGAGATTTTGTTCAGGGCTGCTTTATAAGAGGTAAGAAGGTGGAGCAAAGGAAAGAATCAAGTGTTGAAGATTTCACAGCCTCCGGCACGACTGTGCCAAGGGTTATTGCTTCACAACTGTCTGGCAGGCACTCACGACATGCAAAATATGCCTGTATATATGCACGGGGCATGTCCGGACAGCAGCTTTCCAATCATCAGTTACTCTGGTGAAGAAGGGCTGGGTAAAGAAGAGAGGGTGAAGGGTGGAATAAAAAGAGGAGGGTAAAGTAGAGATGGTAAGAGAAGATATGGGTAGTATATAAAATAGTGGGGAAAGAAAAGAAGGTGCAGTGTGGTATTTAAAAAGTAAAGAAGGTACATATAGTGGAATATAAAGAGAAGAGTAAAGAGAAGATACAGGGTAGTACACAACGAGAAGCATAAAGTAATTTATCAAAAAACACACGATTAATCATTTTTACAGTGCTTTGTTCATCTTAAACTCATCTCATCTGTGTTTAAAACTGGGTCTATAATACACGTTCCATAATACAAAACAAAGACTTTAACACACCCTCAGATTGATAACCCCGAGCCCTAGACAATCGGTCACAGCTGTCTCTGATGGGGTGTGTGGTGACAAGGGTGCAAAATACTGCAGAGCACCAGAGTACACATGGTATTCAGCCACTAGTAACCACCCCGCGACCAAAATGTGGGGCTATCAATCGGAAAATTGGAAGTTCAAATTCAGGCTCTGCTACACAGCCATCGTTGGTTCGTTGAGCAAACCCCTTAACATGTTTTGTCCAGGGGTGCCGTACGATGGCTGACCCTGCGCTAAGACCCTAACTTCCATACAAATAGGTAATTTATTGTATAATATCTGCATCTGCAAGTGTAGTGGAAAATAAAGGCGTTCTATTCTTTTCTATTTAATATTCTTAATAAAAAGTCAGTGATATCTCTCTAAATAAGAAAAAAATGTTAGAAGTCATTACCCAACCTAAATATAATCAGACACAAATTTACACATCTGTAACAGCATGCTGTTTGAACTGGCAGAGCAATGCTCAACACACCTTTATCCCGAAGCAGCACATAATGCAGTCCACTCCCCTTCACCTGGCTCAACCACAGTTCCCAGTACATAATCCAGGTTAACTCCTCCAAAACCAGTCCCAACGGATTTAAACAAACTAGATGATATTTACTGTAAAGCCTCTACAGTAATAAGTCCAACCTCACTGTTCCCTAGACTCCTGTTTGATCCCTGATGTGGCAGAGACTTCAGTTTCAAAGACGCCTCAAAGCTAAACCATGAGGATTTTGCTCTACATGGTGGCTGAGCATGAACAGAGAGGCACACATTTGCCAGTCGGTATGATGTGTAATAGATGAAGAGCCGAGCACATATGGACAGTCTGGTTGGAAATCTCAAGAGAGAAAGCGTGTGCTGGGGGTAGTGCGTTTCAGACCAGTGGGGGATGGACACTCCTGGCACATGCTTAGATTTCAATGCCAAACGTTGTTAATGTTTATCATTTCCTCACCAATCAGGACTTAACAGTCAAGATTATTATTATGTAAACAGAAAACATACATAAAAATTCACAAAGGAAACATGATTTAAGAATAATAAATGTAATAAATTAACAACGCATTTATAGAAATTTTCTCAGAACAACGTAATGTTTAAAAAAACTTTAAATGTAGAAGTGGGCAGAAAAGTGCTACTAAATTGAGGCGTTAGTAAGTAAAAAAATAAAATAAAATTTAATAAAAATGAAACCTCCCATTATTTAAAAACGAAGGTGGATGTGCTATTAATGGTAAAATTGAATGCTATGTATGCAGGTATGATGATTTCATCATCATTATTATTAATTTTTATTAACATATTAACATTATTATTAATTAAGTTTTTTATCAGCTCCTCCCATCAGTGGTCACCCCAGCAGACCTCAAACTGCTCCACTGACTTAGCTTTCCCCACACAAAAAAACCCTATTTAACCAGGCTTGGAACCAGATTATCCTTATACAACTAAACAAAATCAGTAAAATTAATTTTTTATAAAACAAATCTTTATTTTTACAGTTTAAAATAAACATAAAACTAATAATTTTATTTTTATTTAAACTAACATTTACAAAAAAATGTATTTAAATATGTATTGGTATTATATTTGAGTTAATTTCCAATTAGTATGCAATTCAAATTTATAATCAATTGTTTGTTCCAATTGTAGCAAATTAAAACAAATGTAAACCAACAAAACGTAATATTGTTGTCCGAAAACAAGTTATAAAAACTTTTAAACAGCGTCAACACAACTTCGACAAGTTTGGTGATTAACCCATTATGCCCTAATTTTTTTAATTTAAAACAAGAGTTTAAATGAGCATACATAAAGTATTACGAAGAACTTGATTTAAAGACCAAAATGTATTACTTCGAAAACTAAACTAACACCCTTAGCCTAAAATTAAATATTAAAAAATCCTGAAAACATTTACCAGAACATGATATTTAATTATTAACACAAACTAAAGCTTGCCAATCTTATGGAGGACACTATTTGGAAAGGAAACCCTCTTGAGGAACCCAAATGGAAAACAATTAGTGAAACTGCATGCTAAGTGCTTCTGTAATCCAATAAGGTAAAAGACTATAAACATGTGAGTGTGTGTGTGTGTGGTAACTAAATAATGGACTAATATCAAATTGTTGCTGATGGTGGCATATCAAACAGCCCAGTCGAGAACCCAAGTACCCAGCAACCAGGAGCCCCACTGACCAAACTGACATTCATGACTGATGAGCAGACCTGTGCAGCACGTGCATGCGTGTGTGTGTGCGCGCGCTAACTGGTGATGGTGTGTAGCAGAGGGATGTGGTTCATGACAGCTGGTTATAAAGTTTGAGGGGCAGAGTGTTAAGCTGAATGGGGACATTGATGCCCATGCTGATTTAGGCCCGGCACACAGCTGTTGGGTTTTGGACAGCTGACGCTGTACAACTACAAATTCTTTAGATGCTGGCATGCTGCGGGTATAACGATTGGGGAAAAAATCCTGTTGTGTTTTGTTACCGCACAATTTCATTGAAATGATAAGCAGAATTGTTTTATTCACAGCTAGTGGTGCAAGCGGTAAACAAACTTACAGTTTGGTGCTATTTTATTACCAAGCAGAACTGTGTGATGTCCATGCCACAGTATCACCACATCCATTTTTATTAGTTCCAGGAAGATGTTTTTCATCTTCATGGTAGTCAAATGATTTTGTTCTTTAAACATTACATCTGTGGACAGTTGTCCAAGCACTCAAAACAAGACACAAGAAGTTTTCCTACTTTGCTCCCTAGTGGTCAGTCAAATACAGCCATAATGTATAAACTAGGGCTGTCCGCAAATAATCGATTATTCGTTGGTCGACCGAAAAAATTACTAGTCGGACAAATTCTATTGGTCGA
>JAOTRQ010000020.1:1391950-1407503 GCA_028565875.1 Hoplisoma paleatum
GTGTGTGTGTGTGTGTGTGTGTGTGTGTGTGTGTGTGTGTGTGTGTGTGTGTGTGTGTGTGTGTGTGTGTGTATTGCTCTCTTTCTTGTTCTTTCACAGCTTTGTGTGGTACATCTGGTGCCATGTGTGATTGTGCTGATCTAAGATGCCATTTCTATCATTCTATCATTTAGACTTACCATGCTCACCAGTCTTACATTCAACAGTACTGAAGTGAGACTATAGAGAACCCTTTTATCCAGATCAATAATTCTTATTGAACAGCTCAACCTGTTCCAGTAACTCTATAACTTATTGTCATGTCATGCACAGTAAACAAAATTATTGGTCTCTGAAATCGGTAAAATAGGGACCGGGGGAGAGATGACTCAGATATTCAGGTTCTCTGATCGCAAAGTTAATTTTTATCTGTTAATTTGGAATTATTTCTTTAATAGCTTTTAAATAGGGCATGCACAACACATTTTTGTTGTTCACATCATAACCAAATTAGTATTTTTTCCAAAAATATTTGTCATGTGGGCTGCCTATTCAAAAAACAAAGAATCAGATCAAAGCACAGAATCCAAATAACATACTTTGACATTATGTAAGAAATTTAATTGTTTGAGAGTTTTTCGAACACAAATATTCTGACCTACTACTGTCAGATTAACATGGATGTTAATGGTAAACCTACTATCATTTATTGTGTAAATGATTTAAATAGAATTGTATTACATTTTTTAGTACGCAAGGTTTGCTTTTAAATAGCAATCAAATAAACTGTGGACTCAGGGATGAAACAAAATTGGCTTTGTTTCTTCGGGGTGATGCACACATTAGCAGGCAGAACAGTCTCTTAGCATGGACTTGTCTCTAGTTCGACCTATAATACACGTATATAGATACAACTTGGTCTGAAATGTCTCCTAGTGACATACGTGGCTTGAAACATTCTAGTAAAGAACAAAGCACATGCAGCAAATTAACTTACTGGAATGCTCTTAATATGCTGGTATGTGTTTAATATATTATTTCAACATTCATTTTGTAAACATAAAATCTGGTCACTGTCGTAGTAATGACCACTTTATAACATTTTTTTTCAAATGCAAGATTTCAAATGGTGCTTAAATGCTTACTTTTGTATTATAACTCATGTCCAAAAGTCTAGTCACTTATTTTGGGGCATCTAATGATTTTTTAATTCTTATAATACAAACTCACAGAGACACACTTTCGTTGATGGACCCAAGCAAGAATAAAAATTTTTTCTTCTACAATTGAGTTTGAATCACATGAGCCAGTAAATACCACAGCTAAATGCTTGTCAACAGTATCTAACATGCCACAATGACTTCCACAGTACCAGCCAGTGTTGGCCCCTAGTGTACATTTGTCATTTTAAATTCAAATTACAGTTTACGAGCAAATCTCTACAGATCTAGGACCAAAACCCCCTGAAATCCTCTACAGTACAGTAACAACAACAATTAAAAAACACCGCCACGTTACAAGCAGGTTATTTAAACGACTAACCGACAGCGACATCAAGTGGTCATGTTGAGAGTTGCAGTTAAGCTCTTAATGTCACATAAATTAAGATAAAGCTAAATTGTTTTTTATACATCTATGAAAAGCGTTTTTGTTCCTCTTAAAACAAATGACTTCAAATATAGGATTCTGGCCTCGTATGTTTTAAAAGCATACCAGAATAAGCCAGTAAATATGGCATGTCTTGTAATAGACTGGCGCCCCATTCCGCTTGTCTGAAAGGTTGTGAATATTCTTTACAATGCATACATGTTATTACTTTAAAATTTGATATGCTTTATGAAATATTGTAGTTATTTTACAACGGCTATTCTCCATCATTTAATCAGCTCATCGTTTTGATGTTCTAACATTAGCTTTTATTGATTCATTTTTGTGATGTAAAATGCTGTAATACATTTTACAACATTTATTTGTATCATATGGCTCTAAATGCCATTTTTTATTGAATCTATTTAAGTATATGGTGTTTTTTAATGGTCTCTTACTAAGGTCGGGAAAATATCGTCTTCTGAATATTTCGATTTTCTACTCTTGGTGTTTCTTAGAGGTAGAAGGCAGCCCTAGATTTTTCAAAAAGAAAACTCCTCAGATGTTTGTGTTTGATGTTTGTTATGATGTTCGTTGTTGTTGAGTCTTGATTACATTTACATGGTTTATTCTCTGCCTGATGGGATATTGTTTGTTGTAATGATAATAAATGATGATCGCAATCGATGCTTTAATGATTTGCTGATTTAGAATTGTGTAACTAATATCGTATTAAACATAGTAACGTTTTCGTGTCGTAATAAGAAGTATTCGTTGAGCGTCCGCGCATGCGCCTTTTGCATTGTGCGCTCTGCTGCAGTGTCTTTATTATAAGCGTTTAGCTTTTAGCCGCCGGGCCGCGTCCTGCTGCACCGCTAAACCAAAATCCTGCCCACACAGGACTGGCCTGCTACTGACAACAAATCCACTAAAATGAACAGGTACGTGGTTTTTTTTTATTGTGGTACAGGGTCGCTAGAACAATGCACAGCATAGGTGCACAGCAATAAGCTGGCGCTGTAATGTTTATGTATCAGCGGGAGCAATAACGCACAGCGCATAACGGCTTTCTAATCAGCTCACGTTATTAATAGGATTTGATTTATACCGACAGCTGTAAATGTTTATAGTGAATGCTTGATGGTTGCACGGGGTATAAAAAAGGCAAATCATCCTGTCTATGGCTGACTATGACCTTCCAGAGTGCGGGTTTATCTAAAACCGCATTCTTCAAGAAAGACTGACTGCAACATGTGGGCAACACCAGTACCAGCTGATAAACAGTAACTGTTATTGTTAGTGGTAGATTCACACTTTGCAACGCAATACATTTTTATCTGAACAAATATGGTAATACATATTAATAATCATCTATTTAACAGTCGTGGCAGCGACACACTAGCCGATCAATATCACAGCACTACTATACAGTTATTTTATTTAGTTAATTATTTACTTATTTTACTAATTGCTTGATCCTGCCTAATCGTGTTAGTGTGTTTAATAAACTTTAGCCTGTAGTGTGGTTCGAATTGAAGTACGGAGCCCTTTCTCACCTACACAGGTGAAAAGAAGTGGTTGGCACCTGTGCACTTATAGGAGGGTTGTGTGATAGTTTGCATCTCTGGAAAGGCTGATTTATACTTCTGCATTTCTTTCATGCAAGACAATGCAGTTGCCTTGACTCGATATCTCAAGTTCATGTGCAGCACAAAGTTATTCACTGCCACAACTCTAGAGGGCGCTGAGTTTCTGAGGGTTCTGTCGCATTTATGTTTACCTTCTGGTATAGTGATGAGTGAGAAGGGTTGTTCTTGGAGTTGATTGATATTGAACAATGAATGCTTTTAAATGTTGGATCAAAAACAAAACTAAAACAAAACATCCACATGCCATTGTTTTTATAGCTACAGTGCGCCCCCTTGTGGTTCACGTCACTACTTATTGCGGTCTGCATCATGTCTACTGCTCGGATCCAGAGTTTATTTGGGTATTAACAGTATGGACACGTATTGACATGATTTTCTTTGTTTGGAAAATGATAGAAGTTTAGGTGAGACTTCTTGATGTAATGGCATCCTGCCCGGGGTGTGTTGCTGCTTTGTGCCCTGGTGAAGCTGGACTCACTATATATCTTTAGTGCCAGTAAACCATGAGAATGAATAAATACTTTATTTTTTCACTGCTTAAGGTTTGATGTGCCGTAAAATCTGAGATGCTTATTAACATGTTATTAAGTAATTATACAAGTTTAAATATCATAAACAAGACCACATGGCCACTTCTATGATGTAAGTTTTGTTGTACTTTCTTATAAATCTTTTCAAGCTGATGTTTGTGCTCAGTATCTGTGTGGTAAACACATTAATATGTTTCATATAAATTGACACAATAATAAGCAAGTTATTCTTTCTTCCAGGCAATAAGAAGTTATGTGGTCTGGTCCAACTAGTGGCTAGGAAAAGCCTGAAAATGGTAGGTTTCCTTATCAAATAACAGCTAATAAAATATAGCATAAAACACAATATCTGAAGACCTGGCAGCGTGGAAGTCTTGGACATGCTGCCGCTGTCATAAGCACTTCCATTGCTTTATGTATGCTAACTGTTATTAAACTGAGAGAAAAACATATCACTTGCAAGCAGACTAGATGTGCTAAATGGTATTCTGTATTAAATCATACATCATTTATGTCAAATTCAGAACTTCATGAGTAAAATGTTATGTGACTTGCTTTTATTGTTTTTCAATTACCGGTAGTGTTTTTGCGTAGTTTCATAATTGGGTTTTCATTCTGCATTTTTATTACTATTATTATTATTATTTTATTTAAAGTGATCATTTACTATTTTAATGAAATGTAATGTACTGTTTGTTTAAACAGTGAAAACAGATAAGCTGCCTGTTTCTTCAAAGGAAAAGCAACAATCCATAACGTTGTGACTTACTGAGAATCGCCACCTGTGACATACTGGGAAACCTTGTGTGAAGAAGTAGACGAAGAAGAAGTGTGTGAGAACGTGGGTAAACCAGGTAAAACAATGGAACACTCTGCGAAGGATCAGAACATCTTGCCTGAAGATATCACTAGACAGCCGCCTATGACGGAAGTTCCCTTGCTAACCATGGATGCAATAAAGCAATACACCTCCAGTCAAACAAACCAGACAGAAGACTTGGAGAACAGTAAACTTGACCATACTTCAGACCTTTCATTCAAGACAGTGGCCGACCAGGCCTTTGACTGTGAACCGGAGATTAACATGGACGGTGACCTCCAGGAATCGTTTTTCTGTCAACTCTGTCAAAAGCGGTTTAGCACCGGACAAGCCTTGGAATGCCACTTACACACCCCAGTACCCTGCCACATGCAGATGTTTAAATGTCGTCACTGTCGAATGAGCTTTAAAACACAGTTTGGCAGACGGCGCCATGAAAGAAGACATGATAGTGCAAATAGAACAGCTGTTCTTAAAATTCCCTCTGTGAAGAGAGACCAGAGTGCCCTTCACTCAGAACCAGAAGCTCAGAATCTTTCTACGCTTAATCTAGGAAGTACTGGTGAGTCAGAAAAAAATGGGAATGCTAATGGTTCTTTTATCTGCAAGTATTGCAAAAAGGCCTATGGGACTCATACTAACTTGAGAAGGCATGAGCGCAGAATACATGAACGTCGACTCCTACCTAGAAGTGTCCATTCAAACACTAAATGTCCTGAAGAGCTTCAAAGTCAGCAGCTTGATGGTTCGGTAGAACTCTCTTCAACTACTAGTACACACCCCATTGAGGAGACCAAACAAGAAGAATACATGGTTGATATTTCCAGCAACATCTCTGAAAACCTCAGTTTTTACATTGATGGAAAAATAATCTCGACTAGCGCTATTACAAACTGTGAAGTGATGGAGATAAATTCTGCTTCTACTGTACTCAACCTTGATGCTTTGATAATCAATCCAAACCCCACAAACTCTGACCTTTCTGGCCAGCCGGCTGTCAGAAGAAGGACATCAACCCCACCTTTGTTGCCCCAAATAAAAACTGAATTAGAGTCTGAATCCATCTTAACAACGTCTTCCTCGACTTCAGAAAGTGGTACTTTAATTGGCACAGTTTTGTCCAGACCATTAGAGACCATTGTTTTCCAAAAAGATAAAATGATTTATTTATCTCCCAAGCTGAAGCAGCTTTTGCAGAATCAAGGCAACAATAAATCAGCATTTTCTTTGTTTACTGAGGGTCAAAAGTTCTGTCCACCCTTAACATTACCTGCACAAACAACCAGGTTTAGGAGAAGAACAACATCTCCTACGCCACTGAGTTCAGCGCAAATTACATCTGAGTTAAATGACACCATGGCTCAGGATGGGCTTTCTACAGCATCTAATGGGCCAGAGATGGACACCGAGTACACTTCTTTTCCTGTATTAAACCTAACTAAAAAAGATGAAGTGCAAGCAGAAATTCCACCAATAAATGACAGTGCTGTTGGGCAGCATGCTTTACCATTGGATGGCTCCACAGCTAGGCCTGGTGGTAGGTCATGCAATCAGCAGCCACTAGATCTCTCCAACACTGTGACAAAAAATGACCCAGAGGACTTTTCAGAATGTGCTCTGGATCTGAGCATAAACACAAAGTGCTCAGACTCCGACTCTCCAGAATGCTCAGCCTTTCAGTTACAAGCCAAAAGAACAAAACCCAACTCGAGCATGCTAGAGAAAGTCCTGCTAGACCAATATGCTGTTGTAGATCTCCCTGCAATTGCAGATGCATTGATCAACAGTGAACTTGCAGTAACAAATCCTTCTGTATTGGCTGATCCAGTTCAAACTAATTCTGAAAGGGTTATTTTTGAGCTGTCTCCGGGCTCATCTGATGCACTGCAAATGACCCCTTCTGCACTTAATCCAGCTGTATTGCAAACAGTTCCTTTAACCCAGACATTTTCAGAATCAAACTCATTTACTCAATTAAACAATGAGGTTTTTGTTCCCGTCCCGACACCCATAAGTAGTGAAGATCTTCATTCTAGTTCTGATGCTCCGGCTTCCATTTCTGCATTGCCCATGGCTCCTGTAGAACTGTCTGTTGGAAATCCATTAACAACATTTAATGTGTCTTTTCCTGATTGGTTAAATTGTGCGTCTGGTGGTATGACTCATGCTCTTCTACCCACAACATTGCCTCTAGGGTTGCAAGGTCCTCAGATTTCCACAGATCCGTCTGGGTGTGAACTAGCCCAAAGAACCTTAGTGATGACATGCAATGATTCTTTCTTGTCACCTGAAGCACAGCTATTTTCTCCTTCTTTGTTGATCAACCAGGCAAACATCACCTCCCTGAGTAGCCCTTCGAATATATTTGTCATCGAATATACAGTTGCTCTGGGGTCCACTAATTACAATCCTGTCTTGCCGACTAATGCTATAAACTGTGTGCTTGACAAAATACCAGAACACATTGACCCACCAGAGCTTCAGTCTTCATTACAACATCTCACGGACAACACTGTTGCACTTCCAGAACTGATCCAGGATTGCACTGATGAGCCTCAAATTCTGCAGCTGGATCCACCTCTTAATGTAGCCCCATTAGATAACCCAGAACATACAGAAATTTCATCATTTCATTCTAATGGCCCAGGAATGGTGGAGGCTGAACAAGCACTTACAGATATGTCAACATGTTCTTTTAGACTCGAAGATGCTTCAGAGATATCTGTACAGCACCACACTGTGAGTGAGGACCAAATATCCCTGCCTCCTCTATGCAAGCGTTTCGTGTGCAATGCTTGTGATGAGTCTTTCCAGTCCATGAAGGGTCTGAGTCAGCATGTCATTGAACACTCAGAAACTTGGCCATATAAATGTGAGTTTTGCGTGCAGCTATTTGAAAGTGAAACCGGCTTGTTGGAGCACCGATCCAGTTACCATGGCATAGGTAAAATATATGTTTGCAAAATATGTCTGAAAGAGTTTGCCTTTCTTTGCAACCTCGAGCAGCATCATCGAGATCTCCATCCAGGTCAGGAGTGTTCCCATACTGAGGTAGAAAATGGTAAGTTGAGACCTGAAAATCACAATAGTCCATTGAAAGTGGATTCTGCAATCTTAAAGAGCCCTACCGATGACAAAGATCAGTTAAAATCCGCTTCAAAGGTAGAGGAGGAAAGTAATGTTGAGAACACTACCGAAGAAATTTACACGACTATCAAAATCATGGCGACCGAAGGTGTCAAATCCAAAGGTACAGATGTGCGACTGGGTATTAACCAGCATTATCCAAGTTTTAAGCCACCTCCATTTCCTTACCACAACCGCAATCCAGTTGAAACAACAAATACAACAGCTACTAACTTCAGCACTCACAACATCCCACAGACCTTTAGCACCACCATTCGCTGCACTAAGTGTGGCAAAGGCTTTGACAACATGCCTGAACTGCACACGCACATATTAGCCTGTGCTAACGCTAGCGACAAAAAGCGCTACACTCCAAAAAAGAACCCCATACCGCTTAAACATATTGCAAAGGTGCAAAATGGAGTTCTGCTGCCAGCAAGAGGGGTAAATTTAAGACAGAATGCCTCTCTGAAACTTGGACAGCTGAAAAAGTTTAACAGCAGTGAGTCAGATGTTAAGATGAAGCTAAACTCTCATCATAAGAAGAAATCTTTATGGGTACACAGAGGCAAGATGGTGGGGAGAAAAGCCTCACAAGAAGGGCTGGAGGTTTTCAATTGCCCTCACTGTAGCAGGGAATTCACCTACCCTGCCAGCCTGAAGAAACATATGGCCCTCAGCTGCCCTTCAAGACCAGTCTGCAGAAAGCTCAAAAAAAGAAAAGCAAGCATGTCACTAACACAGGAAAACAATGGGCGAGTCCACCCGCGTGTAACCGAAGTCATCATGAAATCTCAAAGATTAAGTCAAGGACAGAAAACTTTAGCAAAGACACAAAGCAAAGAGTCTGGTTCAGTAAAATTTGCCAGCCTACCAGGTAAAGCTCATGTTGGCAAAGGAAAAATTACTGTGCCTAATTTTAGGCCCAAAAGATCAGACGTGTTGTCCAGCTCAACAGTTCAGATGAGTAAGAAAAATAAACTAATTCTAATGGAAGCCATTCAGTCACCACTGGTGTCAAATAAGTATTCAACGATAAGGAAAGTCCAGCAACTAAGCAACAGAGTACAAGGAGTCAGGAGGGAATCAAAGCAGGACGACGTGGAGCTGAGAGAGAGAACGGCAGGTCCTATTACTCGAAGCCTACAGCAGGCAAATGATACATTTAACAATGCACCCAACAGCACTAATAAAAGGACTAACCGTGGAGGCATGGCTTCAGGAAAAGACCTGATTCAAGCGGACAGAAAGGACGACACCGCGAGTCAACCAGGTGCGGACCTGAAGAAGTCAAAAGAGAAATACAACTAGGAAAATGATTTTGATTATAAATCATTGATCTTGTATACTGACTTTTTATAAAACTTTGGAAAGTAATGCAATTGGTTTTGTATAAGACTGGAAGATGATATTTGTGAATATGTGTTATAAAATCTGCGAAAACGAAACAAAAACTCACTGTCTACGTAGACAGATGTCTAACTAGTAAATTCTATTAAATTGATTACTCAGATCACTACTGAGCTAGCATTGTGCCATTCAAAACAATGGGACATAGTGGCACAATGTGTTAGCATCTCAAAAACATAAACATCTAGAAAAAAACAGCCTAGTTCTCTGGAGCCCATAGGATGATGTAAAATACTGTCTAGGTAGACAGCTTCCTATATTTTCAAACACAGTCGATGTCACCAGATCTTGCAGTTTTTTATATGAAATTGTTGTTTTGCTGCACCACCAAGGAGCCTATATGCAGATACATATACAAAAAAGGAAGTAAACACTCTGGCCTGGGAAATAGTTAATCATAAGGTGGGTAGAGTCTTTAATATCTGCAAGAACAACAGCAATCGATCAGTTCAACAATGACAAGTTGCTACATGGGTGTTGCTTCTCATTCTAGATAAATTGAATATTTGGCTACAAAATAATCTTTCAGAATAATACATTTATTGTGCACTTTATAGATAAGTTACATTCATAGTGAGAAGGTATTGATGGTGTATTGGAGTTATTTATTGATTTTGTTGTTTAGTTGGAGTTCAAAATGTCCTCATTTGCTCACATTGTGCTTCAATTGGTTATTGATTTGTTAGAAGTAGATTTGTGTTCATATGTGGTTTGCGATATTTGTGCAGTCGTATCATTATAACATTCTCTGGTTATTGCATGATGCGGTTTCTTAAAATTGAAAGTGTACGTAATACTGTATCAGCATGCCACTCTGACCTTCAAGATAAAACATTTAGTTTATTCACTGGTTCAAAAAATGATTACAGATAGTTTAATCTTATAATGAATAATGGAAATTCTGTTATCATCACTACATACAATAAAAAGAAAGGTTTTTACTTGAAGAGTTGAGGTGTTCTTGGTTTTAGGTGTAAGATCCAAATGGATGTCAGTGTAAGTTGCACAAAGCCATATTTAAGTTTATAGACCTGAACTTTGAAAACAAGCTCATCATAATGGTTTGAAAATTTCTAGAAAAGGCTATTATGGTTTCTCTGTGAGAATGTTTTGAGTATTATTGAATACATATTTGAGTATGAATGAGTTTTATTGTATTTTCACTGCGATTAGTGTTGGTTTGCTGTGAAAAGCATTGTTTTATACAAAATAATTTGCGGAAAAAGCAATTAAGATCTGGGTTAATATTTTTAGTATTTAAATTTGTTCTCTGAATTTTATAGATATTGTTGTGGTGAGTTTCCATATTTAAAACCAACTATTTTAGTCAGTAGAATAACTCCCCAAAAGCTACTGTAGAACAAAAAATTAGCAGTATTATGTCTTAACTGAAAATCACATAAAACTTTGAAAATCTGAGTAGATCATTAACTCACACATACACACAACTGTTAAACTGTGAAGCATAATGATTCATTTGTTTGTACTTAAACTTGCTTGACCTGTAATATTTTGGTTTAAGAACATTTTGTTGTTATTACTTTGGACAAATCAAATTTATGTTTACTGTGTCAATGTAAAACATCTCTAAGTATTTTTTTCAAACACTGTGTAAAATAAAAGAAATAAAATACAGTCTTAATGATCATCTACATTATGTTGATTCATTTTTTTAAATACATTGACATGGACAATATCATTAAATGAAATCATGGGTATCATTATTTAATTTCTAATTTTACATTACATCGTTCCTTAATGTTTTGGGAAGGTTTTACAATTATTAATCATTTTGGCTGTTCAGTTTAGGTTCACAGCAATGGATCCAAATTATTTATATTGCAAGGTTTTTATGATTTTATGCTTTTCCTGGTTATATCTGTTTTTCTATCCGTGCTTGAATAACGGACATACTAGTGGGTACAATGATGCGCAAGTTCCTTACATACTTTTGTCCGGCAGAGGGCGCAGAAAGTCACTGTTGCTTCTCTGTTTACCGTTTTGTTTGTTTGTTTGTTTTTTGACGATTTGGTAGCATTAGACGTCTTGTACTGGTCAGGGCTGCGTTATTTTGGTAATTATTATTCGACAACTTGGTCTGATTATTCAGTATATAACATAGTCTAATCTGGTGTACCACCAGCAGGCGGCGGTGTGTCGCTGTTAGGTTCATCGTCACGTGGTGGAAATTAAACCAGTTTCGGGCATCTGGACTTTATGTTATGCATTCAGGTATAATGGTTGCTCAGCAACAGACTTGAGCACTGTTCAGGTTGTGTTCCTTTTATTAATCCGGCCATATAAATGTGTGTCTAAGATACTATTGTAATTATTAGCCGACTAAACAAAAAACGATTTAAAAAGATTTAAAAAGATATAAAGTGTATATACCTCAATTTCACAAAAATCAAACAGGTGTACAGTAACTGAAAGAAAACCCATGCAGAACATGCAAATCATAGTCATTTGGAATGCTCCACAACAAACATGACTCTGCGTCTCTGTGTAAAGCAATGTTCATAAAACATGGCTAATCAAGTTTAGTGTTTAGGAAGGTTAGTCCTGTCCTAAAATGTTAATAGTGAGGCAGGGATTGCTGTAAACCCTCCCTGCCTAATCTTTGCATAAATATTTAATGCAATTAACTTAAAATAATATGTGCCCACAGCCTGCATAAATATGTTTTAGAGATACATAGAAGATAACTCCCTAGATCTCTCAGCTGAGGTCTCTATGTGATCACTTAGTAAAAAATACACAGAAAATTGGAGTATTTTGAAGAAATGCACTGGTATGCAAAGTAAATTTCATCTGCCGACAAACCTTTAGGCATAAAGCGAGTATATGAGTGGCTGAAAATAAATTATTAAGTGGTCTGGTCAGTCCTCACTTAGAGATCTCAATACAGATCATGAGCCAAGATTTAAAATGAGCAGTTTATGCATTAAAACCAGGCAGTGTGTTTTATTTAAAGCAGTTCTGAAAAAAAGGTTAAATAATTGTTAAATGTGTTGAAACCAGTTAATAAATTAAACATTCTGAAAAAAGATTAGCATTAATAACTGACAATATCACTGTCACTAACAAATCTCAAAGCAATTGTGTGAAGGGCAGATTAAAAAAACAACAGATTAATTGGGTTGGTCCAGGGTGTGTTGCCCAATGCATCTCACCAAATGCAGCCTTACAGAAGATAAAGTTGTTAATTAAAATGCATTGAAGACCAACCAAACCTCATCAAGATGTTTTCTGACCAATACACGTTTCTGTAACATAAACTGTAATATGTTTGCTTGTCGTTTTTAGGATTTTGCAATCATGTTTGTTATGTTTGTAACATTCATGACAAAACAAATTGTAGTATTTCATTACACAAGTTTCATCAACTCACTGTTCCACCGCAGTCTGTATAGTCATTTGGACACAAAATACACACCCTGCAGCAAACTGATGCTTTACTCTTTATTTATATGTTAACAGAAATCTAAGATAAACCCCCAGATTTAGAGAGAAGGTTAAGGGTAGTAAAACAGAACTAAGACTTTGAACACCATAAAAGTCTTTCGACAGCAGATAATTTGCAACATTTGGCCGAGGGGCTGTTTTTTTTTTTACAAATCCTATTTTAAGAGAAGTTTGGACAATGCCAAAAAAATTATAATTCATTTACTTATTAGTTATGTATTGATTAAATGTAACCTTTTCTTTATTGTTATATTATTTCAATGGGATTTTGTTAAATAGAAACATTAATTAAACCAATATATGTTACCAATATGTGTTGTATAAGACTTGACTTGTTCAACAGTCTGTGGTAAAAATGGTCCTGATTGTTCTCCTCATGATGTGTAATACATTTTCAACAGAAGACAAGCACACACACATTGTGTGTCTACAAAGTCACTGATGAAACCTATGCAGAATGAGACCTGGTATTGTCATCAAATATAAAAAGTCAATTATTTTGTCGGCAAAACACATCTCTCCAATTCTTTGCAATCAAATTGTCTTTGGTCGGATCTGATGGTCGCAAGTTACCAGTTAAATCAGATGTGTGTGTGTGGGGGGGGGTAGAAATCAAGTACAAAACCTTTAACACTTCGCAAAGTCACAAAAGCAAATTGTGTTTTTTATATTTAAGTAAGAATTAAGAGTATTTCTTGTTTTCAAAGAAGTATTTCTTAGGCAATTCCAGTCCGTTGGTCTTAAATAAAAAGCCATCTCATTCCCGCTTGCTATTGGACAACGGTGACATCATTATCAAGAAGCCCGCCCACTTCACCCCCGCAGCTCAAGCACACAGAGACACGAGGTATAAACAAAGCAAAGCTGGATCAGGTTTTCATGTTTCCTTTCTTTCTTCATTTCTTTCAAAACCGCTCCGATTAATATCTGCAAGTCTAAAAAACATCATTATATAGATGATACAATTTCATTCAATAACTTATGGCTGGTGGAAAACGTATAACACATTTATGAGATACCACAAAGCATTGTACTAGGCCAAATCATTTGAGATATGTCGGAATATCATAAAAAAAACAGAGTGCTCACTTAGAAAGTATAAAAACTATTTTATAACATCCTAACTATTTTGTCTTGTATTTTGGCACCACATGGAAAAACTGGGTGCTCTGGCCACATTTTCAGCTTGAAAGCTGGGGTCAGAGAACTGGGTCAGCCATTGCCTGCTGGGTAAGCTGTTGGTGCCCCAAGAAGCAAAGAGGTTTATGTGCCTTGCTTAAAGTGTACAACAATGGCTGCATGGCACAGCTGGAATTCAAAACCACAATGTTAGATTGACTGAACCAATGCAGTACCCTATAGTTTTCCACTGGCACATGTCATGTAAAAATAATTTTCAATTTATTCCTGGAATATATGGTTCAGCATGAAAAGTGTAGTAGCACGAGAAGTATAGTAGAATAAAAGCTAGTAGCGTGGAAGCAGAGCAACATGAGTTTTTAATTTGTTTTAACTGTCTGTTTGGAATTATCCATTGATAAACAGAGGATTTTCTTGTTTTTGGTTGCAAGCCGGATACAGGGTCGTGTGACACTTTATTACTCCATACAACATATATTACAATTTTGATCATAAAAACACTTAATATAATCAAAGATAAATCATACTTTATGTTTATTATACTATGGCCAGATCTATCTTATCCTAAAGTCTCATACATCGATTGGTGTGTGCCAAATTATATAAAAAGATTATCAGCAAGGAGGAGGAGGTATAGCCAAATGTATTGAAAATGGTTAATGATTTACATAATACGTTACTTAAGGGGCCTGGCAGTCATGTTGAATAAATATTCAAATAGTTGCAAAACTATGGCATCAAAATGTGCAATCAATTAAAATTTCCAATTTCTGCTTTTTCAACTGTTTAACGTTTGCAGAGTCAGTATTTAACCACAACTATTAGAGCTTATAGCTACATACATGTTGTTAATTTTATATACAATGTAACCTGACCTGCCTTTGGCTGAGTTCGAAACAGTAGGGCGCCGTCTTGAGGAAACATTTTACATCAATCCCCAAATCAAATCAAATCAAATTTTATTCGTCACATACATAGCTATACACAGTACAACCGGCAGTGAAATGCTTTATACCCACTCCATCCGAACACTCGAAATTATGGTTAACAAATAATTTAAACTACAATTTAAAAGTATAAAAAGTTTACTACAGTTGGCCTGTCTACTTTACAGTTGGCCTGTCTACTTTAAACTGTTGTTAAACTACCAGTAGACCACGGTTCTGTTCTTTGCACCAATGATTGATATTGAAAGTGTGAAATAGTAGCAGGTGATGGTGACTACACCTATGTTTGGGTCTTGTTTATAGTAGAGAAACAAAAAGACCATGCATTTTTTTTGTGTTTATGATACTTAAAACAAATCAGGTAAAAACTGTACCACAACTATGACACTTTTATTTTATAACATTGTAAATTAACACTTATGTACAACACCAGTAAGATTTTCTTAGCTGAGTATTTATGGCAGATTGCTAATACAGTCAGAGTGTACTAATCTAGCATATAATATTGAATATGAAAGGCCCATATTGTCTGATTGAAGTAGAATTTATCCATTCTGCAATTACGTGTTTACATAGATAATAAAAATACAGTGACAAAATTTGCAAAGTGAGAATTAATTTATACACACACACATTTATTTTACAAAACTGCTTCAACCTAGGCTTTGCTTTATCCTAATAATGATTACAGTGAGACTGATACCTCCTAAATCCTTTGGGTCAATTACATCTTGGGAATGGCATGAATCACTTAGATGTACTGACAGTTGATAATTTCCTATACTTGTTCTAAAATGAAAAGACAAGGTAGGTTCAGTAAAAGTAATACAGGTGCTGGTCATAAAATTAGAATATTATGAAAAAGTAGATTTATTTCAGTAATTCCATTTAAAAAGTGAA
>JAOTRQ010000020.1:1431065-1441217 GCA_028565875.1 Hoplisoma paleatum
GAGAGAGAGAGAGAGAGAGAGAGAGAGAGAGAGAGAGAGAGAGAGAGAGAGAGAGAGAGAGAGAGAGAGAGAGAGTATATCTGTTTGGGTGCTCTGTGGACCGCAACCGATTGTTAAGTTTCTTAACAAGTGTTTTTACAGAGTAGGTTGCCAGGCTTTTCTCCAACCAGTATTGTTACATGGATCATGTGTATCTATGGGACAATTTTTCACATCTCCGATCAACCCAGTGCATGTTTGTTTGACAGTAGGAGGAAACCCACACTGACACAGAAAGAACTTGCAAAGTCTGGACAGAAAGCCACTGGAAAATATAAATACAAATAAAAAGAGAAATAATCATTTCCCCCAGAGATCTAGGAATGATATAGGAAGTTATAAAGAAAGAGAGCAAGGGAAGCAACATAAACAAAGTGAGAACTTGTTCCTTACAACCTTAATTAACTTCAAGGTTGAAAGTGTGAAATTCAATAAAGGCGACTTAAAAGATGTTAATATCCTGCCAATGTGTTGGCATGAATACATTTCATTAAATGAAAAATGGAATGGGGCTAAAAATGAGTAGGTTCTTCTGATTGGTACATAATATATAGCCAATGTCCTATTTTGGACACACATATTTTTTTTTTATTTTTCTAGCATACACGTTCATTCGTTGTTTCATTTACTATTCATTTAACAAATACCTTACAATATTTTGAGTTCAGGTTGGAGGTGTTCATTGTAACCATAAAGCAATATGCAGTACAATGAGAGTTATCTGTACTATATTGTTTTGCACATTTAGTAATATTGCATTTGCATTGAATTTACCCATCAAAACAAAAAAAAATGAAATTACCCACTGAGGAATCATATAACCTTTCAATACAAGTTCATACTGACCATGCAAGTGACTCTAGTCAATGTGGTTTTGTGCAGCATCTGCAGAAGCATGTTTCTACCTGAAATAAACACATTTTAGTGCAGGATTATGTGCTGATGCTTAGCTTTACAGCACACATGATCCTACTTTAGCTAGGCTATATTACTTTTATTGATCATTAGACTTCTATGTATACTGTGTGGGCAGTACAATAATGGACGATCTTCATTTGTAGAGTCAGCAGCTTTCTGATTACATAGCAATCTTACAGAAGATCAAAAACCTCCATCACTACCTCTGATAAAATCCTAAACATGTTGGAATGCACCATGGCGATGGATTCAACACAATTACTCAGTCAGTGTTCACATGAAGATACGTAGTTTGTGCGACTTAAGTCCAGAGCTACAAAATCACCTTTAATAAACCATCAAACCTTGTGGACCCATATGAGTATATAAATAAAATACAACTGCAGCATTCCTTACATCTTGATTTAATCACAGAAAGTATAAACTATATAAACTGTATATATGAAACTATATAAAAGATTCCCTGTTCAGTGTATAATATTTAATGAATAAATAAAAAAAATATATATTTTCAACGTGTAAAGGGCAAGGATTCAAGTCGTGACTTGTGCCTTCCAATCCATTAGACAAAAATGCTTCAAGAAACACCAGTCGACATCAGATGAGCAACCACATAACCAGTTCTCAGCCATATTTAATAGCAAAATCTACAAAGAAACATGAAAACCAGTCCAAAGCAATACAGGGTAATTAATTAAATTTTTACATTTCACCTATGTTTTTTTTTTTTGCCAAATATGAACTAAACCTGCCCAACACTAAGCAAGAGAAATTCATGCAATAATATTCAAGCATTTCAGTACATGCATATGCTCGAGTTACATGCACAAGACACTATATTACATATATTATACACTCACTATATTACTTATTAAATTGTATAAAGTATCTCAGCTCCTTTTTGTTTGGTGTGGTACAATAGTAGACCTAAGAGTTAATAATCAGTAAAAACCAGGTCTGTGTTTACTTCTATGCAGACAATGACAATTTCTGGAAAAAAAATCATTAAGAAAAACTTGCAAACATTTGTTCTTTCTCATTTGAATTCCAGAATCCTTTGCAAAGGCTGTAAAGTTTGCACATGATTTATGCATGCATACCCTAGATAAACAGGGAGAGAGAATCTTATTGCAGCACTGAGAAACATTGGCGTTCCTGCTTAGTCCTGCACACAACGTTGTGGATCCTCGATATTCATTTAATGAAGACTAATATGTTGTCTGTGTCAACTGGCAGCTGACCTTGCTGTTTGCATAGTTGTGTTTGGATAAATTAAATGCACCTTCGTGTGAGTAGGTCAGAGATGTTTGTTACAGTAAATTCGATTTTTTTTGTCACAGAGGTTCATGATAAACTTAAATCAAACAAACAGTTAATAAGCTTTGACTAGTAATTCTGTAACAAAAGCCTGATGTGCTGCTGATGATGTGAACATTTTTTTTGCGAGATGTTGCTATTATGTAGCATTTTATTATGTAGGAAATTAATTGTAGGTTGTGTGTGTGTGTGTGTGTGTGGGGGGGGGGGGTAGTTTAGAACCCCAAATCACAAAAAGTTGAGACAGAATGGAAGATGTAAATAACAATAAAAAGAATAATTTAAAAAAGAAGAAAAATAACTTTGACCTGACATATTTTATGTTTGACTGCTCGACTTAATTTCAGTTATTATTAATATTATTTTAATCATGCATTACCTGGAACACTTCTGGACATGGTTAACATAAGGCTTCTTTTTTGTCCAAGTACTTAGTAGCAGTACTTCAATGTTTTTTTCTTCTTCTTCTTGAGTCGAAGTTAAGTTACTATTCTAAATAAAAGAACATGTTTACAATTTTTTGTAATGCAAACAGGACGAGTAGATATTAATCTGACAAAATCTGTTTTTAATTAAAATATGATTAAAAAACATGCTAAAAAGAACGAGACAATGCAAGATCAGCAATGCAGCATTAGAAAAAAAACCAATTCCACCACCATTACCTACAAATGAACTTAAAATGCACATTGCTAATCAAAGACAACTTTCATGGATGCTACTTTTGTACCAAACCATATATTTGTTGTTTCACCTTATTACAAGCCTTGAATTACCACAATTTGAATCTTTTCTGAAATGTGCTGCATGTCTGAAATGCAGAAATAGTGTCATACTAACATAGGACATTAATTTTCCAATGCAGTTTTATTTTATTAACATTTTCCATACTATGCAAAGTTTTTTTTATTATTATTTGTGGTTATAGTCTTGTGGGAACGGATTGTGACAGATTAGAAAGGACTGCTTTCTCTTCTCATACATCAAGTAAAGTTCAAAAGGTTCAATACATTTGCTGTTTAGAAGCTTAAGTGTCCTGTCCAGAAGAACCTGACCTCAACTTCACCAAACACCTTTGGGAAAACAAGACTTTATCCAACGTATGTGCCTGACCTTACTGTTCAGGTTGAATTGGCAACTATTCCCTCAGGCTCACTTATAACTATTGCTGTGATGGCTTCAAATGTTGGGTCAACATATTAGTGCACAAGAATAAACTCTTTTTATGCAATGCTTTTGGCAATATCGTCACTAGAATGTGTGGATATGAGTGGTGTGTAAAAGTGGGTGAAACAAGTAAGAAATAAGTACATAATTACTAGCCATGTTAGCTACAAAAGCCACCTGGGACTTATCTGTAATACATGTCAGCAGTAATTGAAAGCTCTAAAATTGAGCATAAAATCTGTTTAAGTACAGCCCAGGTTGTTACTGTCTCTAAACTGACATTAAGACACGCTTCGTCAATCAATAGTCCAATCAGTTGTGGGTGGATCTATACAGAGCCGATCTATAACACTCAGACACGGTGGATGAGCACAGAATGATTAACACATGGTTGGATCAAATAGACACAGAGAGCTCAAGCAGGGCAGATTTAGATTATATTCAGTGCAGAGAAATGAGCGAACAACATCCAAAATTGAAATTACAGGCTGTAACTAAACCTTTAACACAGTAAAACTGAGTAAACACTGGGATTACCTTTACTGGTGATGGACACTCAAACAAAAATAGAATATAGTAGAATATTTAGTGATTATTGTGATTATTCAGTGAAATTTGTTCATTTTAATGAAAATATGGACTGCACAGTGTAGAACGGTTGCCTCACAACAAGATGGTACAATTCCTAAGGATCTGATTTATTTACATTTACAACATTTAGCAGATGCTCTTTTTCCAAAGAGTCTTAAAGAAGTGCTTCCATGCTAATACACATTACTATACTTTAACTGAAGGAAACAGTTTTAATACAAATTCTGAATCTAAAAAGAAAAACAGTGTAAAACATTTCTGAGCAATTTAGTGAGTTTAACTTAAGAGCTTGATGAATTTTTAGTCTTTAATAAGCCAAAAAAGAGACTGGAATGACAAAACGTCTGGATGCTTGTCTTGAGATTCTTGAGTGTTGATCCATTTTTGGCTTTGTTCTTTCCTGTGTGTTGATGGACAGCCAATCAGACTCAGTGTGAAATGACTTACGGCGTCTAACCTCAACAGCGATGGTACATGATGAGAGGCCCGGGTTATGCATACCACATTTTTTTACTGTAGTGTATATTTTTTCTTTTAAAGGCTGCATTTTAAATGTCTACAATGAAACAATATTGGATCCTGTCTATCTCTGCTTTTTTTTGATTATATGTATTAGCAAATTCCCGCACAGTCCTCAGTCTTTCAAGCTGATAACAGAAATGCCTCATTAGATGCTTCCAGATCACCGAGGGGACAGTACCTGGACATAAGAGATAACCACATTAAAAAAGTGTCTCACTGCATTACGCTTTATGAATCGGGTTGCATTTTTTTCCGGTCTGACTGACGATGTAAGTTCAGTCCTGTCTTACTGCATTAAATCACCCTGTCATCGCATCAAAGCTGCCTGTCTCACATTCTCCCATGGTTCCTCTCTCCTGACTGCCAGATTAAACACACAGTGCTGTAATGACATGGCAAACACCGCTATCTTCCGTTCTGATCAGAGCTTTGTGTCTTCGGTGAGTAGACCAACATGCACATGCTGACAGGGTTGAGGCTTGATGCTGTGCTATGTGATGCTATCAGAAAAATGACAGGGATTAGTGGCATATGTCTGATTATGCTCAGAAGTGCTCGAGAGAAGACAGCAGGAGCTTCACAGTACAGGTCTCAAAAGCATACTGTTCAAGCATTAAGAAAATATCTGTAGAAACTATACACAGGGGCATGTTTAAATGGTGTGGATAGGTCTAGATACACCTGAGTAGAACAGTCAGCCCATTACAGTTCTGACTCAAATATGTCAGACTACTTTAATTGATCTTTCGTGATTGGAAGTCTACAGAGTCATGGTTTTCACACAACAGAAATGATTGGTGATACAGAATCACGCACTACATGATCTACCATCAGAGGGAATCACATGTGAATCTGCTTGGTCTCCTTTTTGTCCCAAAAAGACAAATTAGAAGAGTTCTACTATTGATCCAACTATGTCCAAAATGCATGTCAACAATAAGTGAGTTTTATAAGTTGTTTGTGTGCTGAATTTGTAAAACCAAAAAAAAAGGTATCATGGTTTGGCATGAACAATATATTCGTAAATACTGTAAATACTGCAAATTCTCCCCAGACTCAGACAAAGAAGACACAAAAACACATGCAAGAAGTGACAAATGGTTTAATAATGAACAAGAAATGAGTGATCACAGTCGTTTATGCACTGACAAAGAAAACCAAGAAGGAAAGCACAGTGGATATTATGGATTGACATGGAGAATACTATACAAGTACTGTAGAATTTTGTAAACTTGATTTGGTTTACCTTTACCCTGTATATTCTTGATGGCTGTTATCCTGCATAGCATCACTCACAGTAATTTTTATACTACAAACTGATTTTTGACTAATATTGCATAGCTGAACAGTTCATAAATATCAGTCGAGAGATTAAGAAAATTGCTCCAAGTGGACAGGCCAAAAATCAGGACCAAGATTGTGTAGTTACTAGACATTACTCACGCTAGTTTTGTACAGACATGAATCACAAAACAAAGTAATTGAAAGCAAGGATTAAACCCAAAAGTACTGCCAAGACATGGTGGTTTGGGTAACATTGTCACAGGACTAAAAGCCAGTTCTTGGTTTGATTTCTAGCTGGAATGGTCTTGGTCTTTTCTATATGAAGTTTGCATGCATCCCCAGGTCTGAGTGGCCAAAGGCATGAATATATCCACTGTGGCCTGGAACAGGAAAAAAAAGCAGTGGTAAAACAAGCAGTTTTAATATTGCATTTCTTATTTTGACTCATTCTTACATCAGGAGGATAAGTCAATGCTTGAAGGCAGCCTGTTCACGGCACTGAATTACATGTATCCTGAATAATTCAGTAGCTAATTAATGGGTGCTACAAATCAATATGAGTTTGTCTTATAAATAGATTAATTACAGAATGTACAGCATTACGATATGTTGTTTTATTTCACCACATAGTACACGCATTACTATTATATATTTCGATATTTTATTTACAAAGTTTATATCTGCCCAAATGTAGGTGGGTAGTTGGGTACAACAACATTGCCAAAATAAGAATTGGGAAGCATGCAAAAAAGGTTTGTTTATGTGTTATAATCCCCTAGTTTAGGGACTACATGGAGTAAGTGTCTGTCTTTGTCTTTGACCCGGTCTACTGAAGTATCCTCATTAACTGTCTCTTGTCTATGATCGTTACCCCATATACCATACTACATGCAGTATACAGTATATACCATATAGCTTTGCCAAGCCATGAACCTTAATGATAGGAGGTTTTCATACTTCACAACTCCTCACCATCTGAAATCGCAGGTCAGCTTCTGTGCTCTTTCAAACCACGTATTCTTAAGGGAAGCAAGTTTGAGTGCTGATGTGCAAGTATAGAAGTAATTAGATGAAATAAATTAATATGAGAGGATTTGGTTATGACACTTGTATGGATTGTGTCCTACATGAATATGTTTATCTTTTCTTTTTTGCAATGCATTGTTTGTGTTGATTTTAAAAGAACTATAATGTCAGGAATCCTATAAAGTGTAATGACTTATATTAAGCCTCTGCGTTCTCCTTCAGCCAGTATCTCGTTTTCATTGGTTATTTGACTCATCACTCACTGCTAGTTGGACGACTCAATCGAGTGTTTAAACAGTTTTAAAAGCGGTTTTCAGTCGCTGATCGTTCGAAGTCATTGGGTCGTTCACGCTACATGATTTGTAAATGCAAACCTTCTCTTTGTTATTGCTTTTGAGTTTGTTCTGTAAGATTTATTTTTATCATTCTGCTTTACTTTACACAGAGGAATTTGTCCTCTCCATTTAACCCAAGCCATGCAATGAAACAGACGTGTACGCACACTAGTGAACACACACACATATGCGCGCACACACACGCACACTCAAATATTGAACTATATAATATAGAAATAGAACTATATATGTGTTTCAATGCCATAGTTACTGGCCAGCCTTGGGGCACAATAAGCAGTGCCACTATCATATAGAATTGCAGTGTCTGCTATTTGGGAAAGGACTGGACTGACGTCGGAAAATTCAAACTCTGTGTAAGAACCCTGATTAAAATATGCCACGGTTGAGGGACTGGACATGTGTTGGATTGGACACAGAGTGGGCAAATATACATTCATCAAATGCAATGCAGTATGATCATCATTGTATGACTAACTGGCTAGGCAAAAAGAAAGAAAATGTTTAAATAAATAATAAAAAAAGTAAAATCAATTAGTTTCTAAGGTGAATAGGATCCGAATGCCAAAAAGCAGACATGATGCAGTGTGTGTGTGTGTGTGTGTGTGTGTGTAATATATTTAATACCATGTCAGTGTATTTATTGAGTAGAAATGTAATAATGTTTATACTTGTAGATTAAAGTGTGTGTTTTGTGTATGCGTCAGTGGTGGTTCTAGAAAGTAGAAGGGCTACACCATGGTCAGTGGCAATGTTAGAAAGGCACTGGCCCTAGCGCCATCCCCCCCCACTGGTCACCACTGGTGTTGGTGGTGATAAAAAATAGTTAACATCACGTGTATTCATGCTGTCACCAATAGTTAGCATGCGACTCCACTGTGGCATGTTGCACAACCAGAAGCACGTACACCGATATGCACATGTGATAAGGTGAGCAGGGAAGATGACAAAAGAGTGAGGGCAATAGGAACAGGTCTCCATGGTAACATGAGACAAGATGATGAGCAGCTCTTCTTCTTTTCCACCACATGACAAAACCGTCTGACTCTGTGTCCCCGCTCATTAACCTCTGAGCTCTCGCGCTCTCTTTCCGTCTCTTTATCACAGTCAGCAGCCCTGTCCTCCTACACCTATGACCCGCTGCAAATGCTTCACTTGGATTATCTATGTCACCGCTTCGGCCAAAATGAGACACAATTACACCTCATCCAAAATTATCTGGACACCTATCTTAATTGAGGTCAGTTGTTTCAGACTAATGAGGTCCTAGCCTGTGTTTATAATTAATTCATAATTCTAATATGGTAAAGTGTTTGATTAGTTAAAGCAAGAAAAAAGATTATAATATAATAGTCATCTGTAGTAATAATAATATTATATGAAATACCATCTAATATTTTTTTTATATCCAACATATACGAAAGAGCAGCTGTATGTAAAAGGTTTGGCCTCAAAGGGACAAGTAGGGGTGACACGACAAGATAAAGTTAAACACAAGACAAAGCAAACAAACATATCTAAGCTAACCAGATGCACAAACAATGCAAATAATTAACTCAATAGACATTGAATAACCTACACACGCATGGACCAAGCTAAACATACAAAAACTAAGCTACAATAAATAAACAGGCAGAGACTCCTAAAAAAAGTCAGTGTCAAGCTTGTTCTGTAAGTTATGTACTGTCCAGGTATGTCTGTTCCAGTCTCATGTCTTTTGTGTCTAGTCATTGACCATATGATTGGCAGTGCAGACTAGAGGAAAGTTGCACCCTCTGGCAATGCTGACGTATGATAGGAGCACCCTCTGGCAATACTGACTGGAGGAAAGGAGCACCCTTTGGTGCGGCTGACATGGTGATTGCAGACAAATGCACAGAAGCTTAAGCACAGACAGTAAAGGACTAGAGCACAGTCTGGAGAACCTGGGGCCCCGACTGAAAACACGGACGTAATAACTGAAACACACTCTGGAAATACTGAATGGGACTTAGCTGCAACAGACCAGGAGAGGTAGTAGTGAGGGAGTCAACAATATATTAGGAGTGAGCAGCAAGGAACTGGTGATGTGTGAGAAGTAAGCAGAAAGGAGACTAAAGTTGTCACAGAGCTGGGGAAGTAAGAATAGAACTGGGGAAAACCAGGGACTGGTCGACTGACCTGAGATCCAAACTGTTTTAAGAAAGTTCTAAATAGAGCTTTACAATGTTAAAAAAAAAAAAAATGGGGACAAGAGAAAAAAAATATTTGCAGCTTATCCAAGTTCATACTTCTTGCTTTTAAATGAGAGTAAAAATCATATCACTGATCTCAGAACTGTGATTAGTGTCAGTATGATACACGACACTGTCACAGGTCAGGAGATGCAAAGCAATGAAACATTTTGATTGAAAAAAAATGACTGTGGTCTATTGAGGATAATTTCGATCATGTTCAGTGAAGCGCAACATCTGGCTTATTGTTATAATACAAACAACCACTATGTGGCGACACTTCTGATCAATGATAATTTAGAAGCAACTGTGAAGAAATGTTTCAAACGTTTCATAAACTCAAATCTTTTCCAGAACCATTTACTCTCATTTGAGTCAATATCACCAAAGCCCCACTTCTAAACATGAATATAAAACAAAAGAGCTCGTTTAACTATTGTAAATCCTAAGCTAAACAAACAGCACGCTGCCCAGGCGCGAAGTATTGTCCGCATTTACAGACGTACCAAGCGATTCCGTTTTTGATTCTGTGTTTATTCTCTTGTAGTGACTTTGCTGTGTTTCCGGTTCCTTGTATCCCTGTTCGTGTGTGGGTGAGTCTTGTACGATTGTTTAGTTTCCTGTTAGTAGTGTGTGTGTGTGTGCGTATGAGTGATTCGTCGTACCTTCTCGTCCTTTCCCTGTCTATTAACCTTTTTCTCATCGCTGTCTATTCTAACCTC
>JAOTRQ010000020.1:1466761-1479447 GCA_028565875.1 Hoplisoma paleatum
TTCGGCTCGTGCCTGCGACCGAATCACAGCCGTGATGTTATTTCGCGATAACACACTCCCTCTCGTGTTCTATTGTTTAAATATTATATGATCTATACAGGAGCTTTAGGAAATGTTTTTCTTCCCTGTTATATATAAATCATGTTTTTCTTGCTTTATTGTAGATGTTCGGCTTCTCCTCAACAATGACAATCTCCTTAGGGAGGGGGCAGCTCAGTAAGTGTTTTCACAGAAACTTGCTGTTCTCAGAAACAAGGTTTATACAATAATTTTACTAAAATTGTGTTCTTGTGTGGTCTTTCTTTATTTTAGTGCTTTTGCCCAGTACAACATGGATCAGTTTACCCCTGTAAAACTGGATAATTCGGATGAGTCGGTAAGTGTCCGTAAATGAATCACACTCATCACATGTTGGTTAAATAGTGATGAATCGGTTCCGGTAGATTGACAGACAACAATTTTAATTCAGAAAGACTTTTTTCGCATACCTAAGAATCCATCAATTGTAAAGCTCAGTAAGGCAAGGGCTAACATTTAAAATATTTGTAACAATTTTTTTGTGAACTTAATTACTATTATTCATAAAAAACTTGGTGCCTTCTGTTTGATTTCATTGTCTTTGATGTGTCTAGAACTCATCTGAAATCCACATGCAAGAATAAGTCATGATGTTCAAGTGACTGGTTTTCTGAATTACACATTTAATTATGGCAAGGCATAGATGAGGACCAGAATGTTACATAATATACAACATGTACCCTGGGCCACAGTGGACATTGAAAACTGCACATGCAGTTTGTGGTCTGGTCAATTAATGACATTGTTCAAACTTATTATTCATTATGTGTTGTATGATTTTTGTATGTTCAGAATTTTATGTTTAGTAAACTAAAGGCTGATGACACACTTCTCTAGCATTTATTTACTTAGATTTTTTTTTACAGCTGAGAAACATTAAATGCTCAAATTGATTCAATATATTGCTGAAAATAAAGCATCCCCATAGATATAAAATAAATTAAGAATTGAATTTGATTGAATTTATAGTAATGTGAACACAGACTTCAAATGCTCTCTGTTTAGATCTCACTAGGTTTACTACACCGACTAAGAATTCATATTTTATTGACCAAATTCCTCGTTTCCCGTTGCCTTTATTTTTAATACTCAATGGTAAAAGCTGACCTACAAAAAAGGATGATGAAGTTTTAGAACGTGTTCAGAAATATACAGAACAAAAAGTTGTATCTGATTGAATTATTCACTATTTCCATCACAGCAAGTGATCACCTTGCTGAGTGCTCCGTTATATTTGTACTCCACGGTTCTGAAACATTTTGAATAAAGGGATTCCTGTATGCTGTAAACATAACCAAACAATGGGGATTATATTCTTTCTAATCTTTTATTTATTTCCAAAATTGTAGTCTTTTATTTTTGTTGCCGGTATGTGTAGGTTCTTATCACGGAGCATGGAGACTTGGGTCAGGGACGCTTTTTTGACCCACACAGCCGCAGGTCATTCCGCTTTGATCACCTACGCAAGGAAGCCAGTGACCCACAGCCATACCAGGGGGAGGCTGCACTGCACTCTTGGAGAGACGCCTGTGATGCTGCACTTAGTGCCTATGTCAAGGAGCATTACCCCACTGGAGTGTGCACGGTATATATACCAACATGTTCCAATCAGTGGAATATGGAAATATAGTTTGTAATATAGACACAGCTAAATTGAATTTTTTTTGTAACAACTTCTTCTTGCTGGTATGGATATTATATGTGTAAGCACTCTGATCTGAGGTTGAATGCCAGGTATGTTTTTAAAAGAGAAATTTGAATGCAACGTATTGTTAACGTCTGGTGTGATTTACTACTGAGGTACCTGAGCAGCTAAGCAGGTCTTTGATTTAATTCCCATATGGGTTTGTCTTGATCTTTTTGTCTGGAGTTTGTATGTTTTCCCCGTGTTTGTGTGGTACAGTTTCCTCCCACAGACCAAAGACATTCAAGTGAGGACAATTGGAGAAACTAAATTGCAATTGACTTGTTTGACATTAAAGACATAAACGTCTTTAATAACGTCTTTATGGTTGTAATCATTGTGTAAACATGGTAAAATCCTGATAATTAAATTTAATTATGCATGTAAAATCTCAGTAACTGATCGTCTGATCTTAGGTCTTTTTGAAAACAATTAACCAATGAGGTGGCATGCATTTTATGTGATTATACGTTGACTTTGATGTGTCATTATTGGTGCCTTCAACTAAAATGTATTATTTATTTTATTATTACTTGCTCTGTTTCTGAACAGGTATATGGAAAAACAGTGGATGGTCAGAAGACCATTATTGCATGTATTGAGGGACACCAGTTTCAGCCTAAAAATTTCTGGTAAGTTTACTTAGTACATATTTTATGTGCATCAGCCTTTGTTTACATAATGTTGTTACTGTACTGGTATTCCAACTTAACTGTGGGAATGGATTTTATTTTAATTGTTATTCAATGTATGCATGCAGGAATGGGCGCTGTAGGTCTGAATGGAAGTTCACCATCAATCAACCTTCCTCTCAAGTAGTGGGAGTGTTGAAAATACAGGTGAGAATTCTGTCAACCCTTCTGTTTAATTTGCTGTTAGTTTTCTTTCTTCCTCTTTCATTGTACTGGTAAAGTTAGCTATTTAGCAGACTTTGGTATAACTGTGACATTTAGGCTTCATGTAAATGTAATAATTTGGGTCAGATCAATGTGTGGAATTTGTACACGCTCGTCGTGTCTGTCTGGGTTTACTCCAGGAGCTATAGTTTCTTACCACTATCAAAAAACGTGCAAATGAGGTAAATTGGAGATACAAAATTGTTCAAGACTGTGTTTGGTATTAACTGTGAATAATGGGCATTGAATAGTAAGTAATTGTTTACTGTTATGAATGTAACCAAGGGTGAAAGACATAATGTTAAAATTCCAATAAACAGGTTAAATCAATGGTATAACAAAACCCCCTCTATACACTCGATCAATATGATAAATATAAACGTTTTTGTACAATAACCTACTTAAAGTTATAACTTTATATATAACTTTAATAATTTATGACATGTTGTTTTAGGTGCATTATTATGAGGACGGTAATGTTCAGCTGGTCAGTCATAAAGATGTGGAGGAGTCCATCATAGTCACTGTGAGCCTACACACACACACGTTCACTTGTATTTACTTGTACTGTCACATGACACAAATGCACCAAAAATAAAATTTTCTCCTCCTTCATTTTGTCTGGCAGGATGAAGAGGCAACTGCCAAGGAATTTGTAAAAATAATTGAAAATGCCGAAAATGATTACCAGGTATCTTTTTAACTATTTTTTTATTTTTTATTTTGGATAACACACCCACACACACTGGTTAATACAGTTCATATGAAAAGTTTATGCAACACTTAATAAAGGTAAAATTGTATCTTTGAACTGCTAAGAATTGGCATAGGGGATTGGCGGCGGCGGCAGCTTGGATTTTTATTGAAATAATTTTCTCTTTGTGTTGAAATTCAGTTAATTCTAAATATAGGTACATAAATGTGTTCTGTTTGCATGTACATAGCTTGAATCTCAACGCCATCTCAGTGTAAAAGGGTATTGACTTCATTAGATTTTTATTGGCAGGTGAATCAAATTGTTGCAACACTGCCTGGGTGCGTGTTTAGTAGAGGGGTTTAGAAAGAAATAGATGATGAATGGTGTGTTGTTTAAAACGGTGGGTTTAGCTGTTGTCGGATCTTTAGTTATCTAACATGTTAGTAAGCAAAAGTATTTGATCGGAGAACGCGATTTTTTTCTTTCTGATATTCGATCCAGTGACTTGGGTCGATAAAGACCAATTTTGATATTCAGCGTCAGGTTGCATTTGCTTTATTTATGAAACCATATGTGAATCTTTGACAATTTAACTGTTTTTTTTTCTTTGCTAGACGGCAATCAGTGAGAACTACCAGACAATGTCTGACACGACCTTTAAAGCTCTGCGCAGACAGCTTCCAGTCACCCGCACCAAGATCGACTGGAACAAGATCCTCAGCTACAAGATTGGCAAAGAGATGCAAAATGCCTAGAACGTGCCTGGTTCCAACTCTCTTTCTCTCTCGATGCAGAACCGGTCAAAAAGAAAATCCCACGCTGTTCGCTAACCTGAGGGAGACCCCACTCTCCCCCGCCCCTGAAAAAAATGCAAACGAAAAAAAAAGATATGGAACTTTGTCAATGTTACTGAGAGGATGTGATTCCATTCAATTTCTGGTTTAACTGACTCAGCTATTGGAGGAGGGTCAGAGAGAAGCTTAGAGGGAGTCTGGATCTAAATTATCGGGAAATCGGTTGCCATTCTTGCGTTAGTGTGTTTATCTGACCCGACTGTTTGAATTTTTTTTGAAGAGTGTATTACGTAAGGTTTTTTGTTGTTGTTGTCGACATCGTAAGCTGCAGTGGCTCAGAATGCTTGTAATACGGTTTAATTGTCTTTAGTATGATGCGGATGACTGCTGTCTGTCTTGACCCATAACTGCTGACTGTAGTCCAGCACTCAGAACAAACCTCCTTTCGGTCTTTTGGCTCTTCTCTGCTGTCTGTCTGTGTATGTGAGGAAAGGAGGCATGTTTCTGAATTTTGGAATTGGTCCCGTCTTAATTCATGTTTTATTATCGGCTTTTCTCATAAGTTGTTCTAACCAAAATTAGTTCGCCGAAATCAAAAATACAGAAAAGGATCGAGTCCATGGGACGTATGGACACAATTAGGTTTTCATATTTATACATATACAGAGATTTATTTTACTAAACAGTCCTAAGAACATGCTAGCACTCCTTTTGTTAGACATCCTGTGTACTTTTGGGGTGTCTGGAATCAAGTCTTATAATGCAAACAGTGGATCGGAGTTGTTCTATGCACTCTGCTGACCTGGAGCAGAAGGGGACGTCGTCAGTGTTGCTGTTGCATGTTCATGTCATGGTACTGTTCGGTGCTTCGCCACTGTTAAATTCACCCAGAACACAGAAGCATTGTCTCACTGTATTATATCACTCACATCACCTCTCGCTCTCTTTTTCTCTGTGTCCTGTAACACGGCTTTTATGCTGATTTTAGCAAAAGTATATGCTACAGGTAATAAAGAATTGGCACCAAGTTAATGACTGAAATGCTTTGAAATATTTTAGTTGTCTGTCCTAAGCTCATCGTGGTTCCTCCATCTTGCACACTAGAAAACGGCAAAACTAGTTTATTTATATAGCAGCTTTTATACACCGTGACAATTAAGTGCTTCACATAGGGAAAATAAGATATCCCTTTACAAACATTTACAATCTTTTAACTATTCTAGAGATCTCTAACCCCAGAATGGATCAGCTAGAATGGATCAGGGTTTTGGTGTCGTGAAAATGTCTGACGGAAATGTATAAATTGGCCTTTACGCTCTAATTCTGCACTAGTTTGATAGTGAACCAATAAACACACATCAACTTACCACGGCACTGGAATGCGCAGTCGAGCAAAGCTTTTGAATGTACTGACATTTACTGTTGTGCTAGCTAGTTGTGCGATCACTTCAGAACCCATATGGATCAGCTCCGCTAACATCTATCTTCCTTAGCGTTACCTTTATAAAACAAGTATCTAGAAGATAAATGGTGGATAACTATCACACATTTGCTATCCTAATCCTATGTCCGTGCTAAACATACTTCAGATTGCAAACTTGAGAGGCTCTAAGGCAGCTGTCTAATTGTATAATGTTAAGTATGAAAGGTTTGTCCAGTTTGAAATAGCATCTACAGATAGTGTTGTGTCACAGCGAGTTTGGCCTTATAGACATTTGGTGCTTATGGGCATGTTTCTTAAAGTTTTTATTATTAATGAGTGCTTGCTAAATAAATATCTGAAGCTCTAAAAATGTTCTTGTGGTAACAAGGCACTTAAAAGTAACATATTAAAATAGACTTCTGATTACAAATGATTTAAAATGTAGAAATTATAAAGTTTGTCATCAGATACCAGGTGTACCTGTTACCATATGATAAAACCACCTAAACAGATTGTCAGAGAGAAGTTTCTGGAACCAGATGTGATTTTCACATTTAGGAGACAATTTTATACACTGTTCAGTTTGGGCTAACAAGTTGTGCTGCTTAAAATGTATAAAGCAGGTTTGCTCGTTTTCCACAACCATGATAAAAAACAAGTGAATAGAAACAATCACTCAACAATCTGCTCAGAACTTTCCTGTTTTACCTGAGCTGTCAGCAGCATCAAAAGAATGCAATCATTCATTCAAAAAATAAAAAAAAACTAAATACCAACAAAGGCACCAATAGAGCACCGGTTTATTTTTTAAATATAGATGCAGTGTTAACTGCATAGAGCAACTGCTCACACATTGGGTCCGTTACCTAAAATCAAAACGTGACGGTAGCATAAGCTCAGACTTTAGCTGGGCCAAGTATTGCTGAGACTCAAAGTGAAAAGTGACGACGGGGTTAAAAATAGACAACACACTTCCTTTTGAGTGCTTGCCATGCTTGTCTTCAGAATGTACTAGAGTGTGCTTAAACTTTTATTTGCATACAGTTATAAGACTCAAAACTTGCAAAGGTTAAAGTAGTAGGTAAACAGCTTAGTTAGTTAATAAATTGTTTTATAGAGCAATAATTTAATCATGTCAAACCTTATCTGCTGAGAAGAGTAAACATGTTGAATCATGTTTTTATCATTTATTAGAGATTTAATGTCAGTAGTAAATGTAATTTCTATTATAGTATTTATTCGTTAATGGAATAGCATTACTTCTCTAATGGCTTGTTTATCTTGTTTACAGACAGTAGAAAGATTGTGTTATATGGCATTTATATATGGCATGGCACATGAGGGAGCGGTCACCTCACAGCAAGAGTGTCTTCAGTTTGATCCCCAAGTTGGACTGTGTCCTTTCTATGTGGAGTTTGCATTTTCTTCTATTCTTTGTGTAGCTTCAGATTCCTTCCACAATCCAAAAACATGCAGGTTAGTAGGTAGGTTGGAAATGATTCGTTATCCCACTTAGATGCAAATAGGGCATCTACTGTAAAAGTAATAACAAATCAATGATGCTGATAACAATCCGCTGTGGCAATTGAATGTCAAAATTAAACAGCCAAAAGAATAAGAGGTAGTTTTAGGAGCATTCAAAAAAACAAACGCACACACAAATAGTGAATTTCTTTAGTGTGTTGGTGTTTTTTTTCCTTCTATTTCTCATACAGTGTAGTTTACCTTTTCTGACTATTTCCTGAGTCATTTCAGACTCGTCTAAGTCTGGAAAGCTGGAGGTTAGACATGTAACCTAATTTTAGGAAGCCACTAAATTCTAAACTGTTCATGCAGCTTTAAAGCTTTATTCAAAAGAAAAGAATAATGCTATTCCTCGTACCTGCAGAGAAAACCCCAGTTCAGGTCTTTGGAAATCAACAATTGCTAAGACGTAGTTAGAAGTTACACTGTCTGATAACAGCTCTGCTTTCAAACCCATGCCTCCATAATGAACTCTGCATATACACCATATCAAAATAGTATTCACCTGACAGGTAAACACTCTCTTACTCTTCTACAGTGTTTGCAATAATGGACATTTGGGTGTGCTGGAACCTATTCAGACTTTTCAATGGCCACAAGCCCCATAGAAACACCTTGGACAATTGCCAGTCAGTTGCAGTGCAGACATACACCTACAGGGCAATTCGGTGTCTTCCATTGTGGAAAGAAAACATGCAAACTCCACCTGCAAATACAACCTTAGACCTTCTTGCTTTGAGGTGACTGTCGCAGGTAAATACTGTGATTAAATATTGTCTTGATTGGTTGGATGATGATGGATTGGTCTCAGAATTAATTTACAGAGTTTAATTACATGAGATTTTCTCCAGGCTACTTTTTAAGGTTTTGATTCTGATCTAAATGATAAAAAAAGGAAGTGCATATAGGATTAACTAGTGATTGTGAAGTGAGCTCAGATTCCACTGCTACTCAAATCAAGTGGTTAGGAAAAACTAAAAGTAAAAAGTGGATCCAAGTGCAATTTTTTTCCAATATTATCTAATTAAATTGTTCATAACTGATTCTTGAGCTTATTAACTACTCATTGGTCACCAGAGAGCAACTCAGTAGTTTTTTCCTACAAATAAAAATGTAATAAAAGCTAGAAGTTAGTAAACAACTTAAATGTAAAAGACATTATAATGTAATATATTAACATAAAACAAACGATATGTTGTGGATGAGAATCAGGATGAGCATTGGTTTCTGATAGTCCACCATCTTGTCCATTTACAGCAGTCTGACTTTCATATTTGTCGGTGTTATATAAGTGTCGGATAACTGGCAAGTGCATCAGATGAAGGCTGGGATTATACATACTTTAACTATAGTATGTACACAGGTCAGATGGGTGCTATGTTAGGTCCTTGAAAACAAATGCAGCGCTTTGTTAAGTATATTAAAAATATTTACAAACTATAGGATCATCAGCTTACATACTTGGGGATTTACACACATTCACTGGACAAAAGCATCTAATAATTCCTCAGAGAAGACTATAGATAAATTATGCACGTTAATAATAAATTATAGGCCGGTACAATTGCAGTGGTTATTTAGTTTTAACATTAAGCCATTTAGCAAATTAAGAAAGATTAAAACGAATGTTAGTTGCCACAGCTGTAATTAATAAGTTTTTGTTAAATATAAGTTACAATGACAATTTGCTGGTATTTAAGCACCAATTAAAATGATTATATGAACATTAATATTATTATGCCAATAAACAGATTCCTATTAATCAAAAGGCATTGAGTGTTATTTATACGTCAATCCTTCGAGGTTTTCCCTCAATGACCAAAACGTTTTTAAAATGTTTTTAAATTCAGAAAATGTTGTAGGTACCAACAAAACATACGTCTGCCCTTGACATTCAGAGAAGTCTGTACTGAGCAATTGTTTGATAAATGATATAAATATGTGCGGCCATTTTATTACTAAATTACTGTTGATTATTTCACTACGAAAGAGCTTCGAGTCTGTAACGGTCTCTTGTGGACGTCGCTGATCTTTTGTTGCTGCTCGATTTAGCACTTATTAGTAGATTTATTAGCACTAGAACAATGGAAAATAAAAGGCATTGATCTGAATAAACTTCAATCAATAAAACGTCAATTTCAGGATCAGAAACGAATCTCCTGTTTAAGAAGTGTTCCTGAATCTGGTGGAAGGTTTTCAAGAAGATCCATTTGACTAGTTTGCTCATGTTTTTAGGAAGGTTTCATGAATGAGGCCATCCAGTCTATATACAATAAGTATATTGACTGGTAATGCATTAGTCATGGGCTAATATGTACTTTGTGTATATATCGTATTAGTTTAGTACACATTCTAGTGTTTTATTTATTGACTCCATTATTGATTTAAATTTAGGCACTGTTCCACCCTGTAATGGATATCGTTTCTAATCCTTCCGAAGTTATGTATGCAAGTGCTGCTTCCACCAAACTGATTCAGCGAGTATAATCCCAGCCCGAGAGTCAACATCTGTAATTATTTAAATATCATTCTATGCTGTATTAAATTGATTTCCCAGTTGAAATAAAACTGGTTCAAGTTAGATATTAATAATAAGGTTTAACAAGAGTGTTCAAATCTTTTTTCTCTTTATCTGTCTGTTTTTTGTTATATTTTATTCTGGTGAACAATTCATACTGGCACAGTTTCCAGAACATAAAAATATAATTTAAAAAAATCATCTGTAGTTGTTAGCTTGATTTGGTCATGAGCAGGTCAATCTCTTTAGTGCCCTCTTGTGTGCTGCTGATGCCACAGCTGCCTGAAAGCTCTGGAAACTGGGCAGAGCGGGGTGAAGAGACAGGCACCGGTGAACCAGGATTGGCACTTCCACCAGGCTTCTTTGTCGTTGGCGATGGCAGATTGCTCTTCTCACCTCTCTGTATTATAGGTGAGCGGATGCCAGATGATAAAGGGCCTGGCACTTTGCTGGTGGGGGAGGAAGCTGACGCAAGAGTTCGGTAGTCTGTGCCGAATGGTGAACTGTTGGAAGAAGGAGACTTTGCTACAGCCTGCTGGTTGGTGAAACGCGAAAGCACCTGAGTTACAGTGTTACGAGCCATTTGCTTGGCGCTGGAGTCAGACAAAGGCGGCACTGGGGTGGAGGTGGGCGAGAGCTCCCGGGGCGACATGGGCATCCCCGTACCTTGCTCGGACTGCTGCTGGAACTTATGCCTGGCAGCATGGAAGCGCTGATTGACGCTGGCTTGGTAAGATGATGGATACGTTGGGCTGGAGGTGCCTAAAGATGCCAACCGCTTTGCGAGAACAGGTGAGGAGCAAGGCGAGGAGGAGAGTGAGTTGCTGGCAGTGCTGCTAGGTGAAAGAGATTGGTGTACAGGTGAACTGAGGCCTCCTCCGTTCTCCACCCCTCCGTTTTCAGTGCCCCTGTCTTCGTCAGATTCTCGGCGTACTTGGTGGCCGTTCAGCCGTAGACGCTGAAATTTCTCGAGCGTTGCGGCTTTCAGATCGGGGTCGGTCTGACAAGCCGTGGACGTGGTCTGTAATTTACCCTGTTTTTTCTCTGCTTTCTTTTTCTCCTCCACTTCTTCCACTTTTTTCTTCCATAAGATTTCTTTCTTGCTCACTTCCTCTAGCTCTTTCCTCAGACACTCGATGAGTTCCTGTAGTTCTCTTCCACGGCTTTCTTCCTTATGCAGCTTTGCTTGAATCTGCTCACGCTCTGTGTCAAATTGAGCTAGCTGGCTTTCGGCTCTGGCCTCGGTTTGCAGGGAGCGTGTTCGCTCCTGGTTAAGCTCCCCTAGCAGGCTTTGTGTGATGCTGCGCTCCTTTTCTAGCTGTGTGCTCAGCTCTGCTACACGGTCACTCTCCTCTTGAGCGGAGGTGCTGGCATGCTGGCTGTCCTCGGCTGGGTCTGAGAAGAGTTGCTTCTGTGCAATGTCCTCCTGAACCTGGGTTGAAAGGGACTGGCACTCATGCTCCAGACGTTTGGCATGTGCTTTCTCTGACTCCAACTATACATATAAAAGAACAGATAGTATTATTAGAATACATATATTTAGACTAACTAAAAAGCTGCAGCGTACATTGATACTGTGTGTACATAGTTTTATTTATAGAGTTTGAATATAAGCTTTGCCAACAACCTAAATAGGAATCTAAACTAAAAGGTACATATGTCTGTAGCTGGAGGTCAAATAAGGACTGCTGAAGTTTTAACTTTGGCATTGACTAACACTTCAGATAAGTGGTTACACTTAAAGGAATCTTTTACCGTATTATGGTTTGTAGTAGGGGATACGTTTACAAATACTGTAAAGCTTGTGTGTGTGCTGTATTCTTTTCATTTATTTTTTCTTCCCTATTTTAGTCGCATCCGACTCTTGGGTGATCTGTAGACCATTAATGAGCTACAGACTTCCTTAGGGATTTGTTTTTTTACAGAGTATGTCACCAGGATTTTCTCTAACCAATTGTGCTATGGGAAGCTGTGTATCTAGAGAACAAACCAACATTTTCAGTTGACCTGGTGGCATGTTTTGGAACTGTAGGAGAAAACCGGAACACACGAAGGAAACCCTTCAGACACAAGGAGAACATGTAAACTTTATACAGAAAGCGCCAAATTATTCTAATAACAAAACTCTTAAAATAGTTCACTGGCATCAAAAATTTCAGACACCCCTACACAATCACGTCAACGTGATATTGTGACGTATGTGGAGAAAAGCTGCAGTTGAGACTTTCTAACAATAGAGGGCGACAGAGCACTATGTACGTAATGGATTTAACCTTTATATAACACTCGTTTACTTTCACTGTATTTAAATACAAACGTTAATATTTATCAGACATAATATAACACATTTGTGTGTATGAAATTAAAATTTTTGGACTACATTCACGTTACAAAAACCTTATTTGAACCAATTATTGGTTCTACTAATACAGCAGCTAATGTGGGCTCGGATTGTTGCGCTATTTTAGTACGACTGGAAAACTAGTCGAACTTTTAATTAAAACAATGTTTGTAAAAGGTAATGAGGTCTTTTTAATGTTCTATGTAGTCAAATATCCATCAATCCTTCTCAAGCCTATAGGAGAAGTACATTTCAAGTGTGTATTAAAACCCTACAATAGTTCTCTGATATATTTGGTGACTGAACTTGAGGAGTTTGCAGGTTCCTCTGTGTACGTTGTTTATTTGATGCTACAGATTTAGCTCTGTGTATTTAACATGTGGCATGTTTAGGGTATATACCCACCTGGAGCACAATATGAATGCTGAGTGTTTGTGACAGGGGTGAGACCCTAATTGCTAAAAAAAAAAAACTATAGATAATTATCATGTTTACTGCCATTTAGCTTTTGCTTTGATGAATAGTCGCATCATATAAGTACTGGTGTACAGTATATAATGAATATTTGTATAGGTATCATTCAATATATAATTCGGCATGTGACAGCGGGGCAGCATATGTAATATTGTAGGGTCTGTATACACACACAGACCTAGAGAGAGAGAGAGAGAGAGAGAGAGGGAGAGAGAGAGAGAGAGAGAGAGAGAGAGAGAGAGAGAGAGAGAGAGAGA
>JAOTRQ010000020.1:1493863-1506048 GCA_028565875.1 Hoplisoma paleatum
ACACACACACACACACACACACACACACACACACACACACACACACACACACACACACACACACACACACTGTGTGTATTGTCAGATGGATGGTTAGAGTAGATGATGTGCTGCTCTTTGCCTGGAGATGCTCTGGTTGCTATTGATTTAGGAGCATAATTACAGCACGGTCATTCTTAATTCATTATAAAGGCTGATATGAATATTTGATGTTCCCATGGGATGGGCTGGGATGGGGAGGGGGGGGGGTTATGTACCTGCTGGAGGTGGAAGGAAGTAAAACTGTGCTGTTGTGAAGCATGATACTTGATTTCTGTGGTAAAATAAACACCATCACACAAAACAAGACATCATACACAAGTATAATGCATCATATTTTATTGGCTAGAAAAACATAAACCCCGAAAAATGAACATTTCTATCAGTTGGTCCCTCAAGGCTATAAATGTTAAGATAAACAAGATGGTTAACAGTTTGGAAAACTTTTTTGAATCGTCTGTCAAATGAGCAAATTACATCTCAAGCAATGGTACATAAATATTTCAGTTTTTAAGGAAATACAGCAAGCAAAACATTCTCCAGTGCAAAAATAGCAACATAAATCGATTTTTCTGCCATACTCTTGTTTTTTTATTTTATTTAGCAAAAGCATTTTCCTATCAACCTAGTGCTATAATAAAACACTTTATAAAATACATTAAAAACTATATCAGAACAAAGCTGGCTTCTGTTTATTTAAATGCTCTAAACGAACAAGCATCCGGTACTTCATCTCTAATTTGGTGCTGAATTTCATATACGAAAGACAAAACCGAAACGTTGCTAACATCGCCATTAACATGACTTAATATCATGCTAAGCACAGTAATGATGCAACGATGCATCGGACAGGCTACGTGATAGCACGAAGAACATCACAAGCGCACCCAGAACCTGCAATGACAAACTATTGTGCTCGTTTTACATTTGAAACCCCTCGCTGACCTGGTGTTCAGGGTTTGTGAGAGGCAGGTAATGGATGAACTGATAGCAGAAATGTGATAGACTGGCTTGTAGTGATAGTCTGTCTCTCACACTGTGATAGACTGATGTCTGGCTCTCCGGGAACGATGGAGTGAAGATTATTTCACAGATCCAGAAGAATGATAGGCTCAGTGTCAGGTGTCAGACAACTCGAACCTGACGTTATTATCAGGACCTGTACATGTTTACTTGTACTCAAGATTCGACATGCACTTGTAACAGGCATGTCGTATCAGTCTGGTTATGACTTCTCATCCACGATTGTTCATTTGAAAGTGTAGTTTTTCCTGAATGATTAGGAAATGTACGGCTGTTTTCAAACCGTAATCACTCACAGTGATTTAAGATGCCATGCACGAACGTAGATAACACGATTATTCGACTTTCTGAACAGAACAATCAGATTTAAAAGAATCTCAGTCGTTTTAGTTACTTTAGTTACTTTAGTTCTTTATATTAAATCAAATTCAAATTCAATTTTATTTGTCATTACACATATACAGATGTTCAGTACTATGAAATGTTTCTCTTCGCATATCCCAACTTGTCTGGAAGTTGGGGTCAGAGCACAGGGACAGCCGCAGTACGGGGTTAAGGGTCTTGCTCAAGGACCCAACAGTGTAGTAGAGTGTAGCAGAGCCTGGATTTGAACCCCCAACCTTTGGGCTCCCAGCCCAACGCTCTACCCATTAGGCTACACTGTCGATGACGATGACTATGATGATTATGACGATTTTAAATAAGGTTGTCCATATTATTTTTTTTAAATAAGCTTTGTGGCTTTTTAAAATGCAAGTTTTGGAGAAGGGTTTAAGTGTGTGCACTGTCATAATCACTGAACAACCCACTGTGGACAGGGCGACCATTGGGCAGGCTTTTACAGAGCGTCAAACACTCGTTGTGTTGATCCTTAAACAGAGCTAATTTGCATAGTACTTCTTTAGTGTAGATGACAAAAGGCCTGCTTGTCGGAGGTCATGAGTTCAGAATGAGTATCAATCGACACAGTCAACACACTAAAATAAGTCTTAAAGAAATGCAAAATATACATAACAGTACTTGCTCATATTCATTTTCAAGCTAAATGATTTATTTATTTACAGATTTGTTTGTTTTTGAAGTTGCATTTTTATCAGGAGAGGAATTTGCAGCTTCTTCAAAGCTGTGCACCACATGCAGTGCACACTATGTGGGAATTATTAGCTGCAATTTGCATAATTAGCTACAGCTCATCTAAACTAAATGTTAATGGCAGACACAATGTGTCATAAGGTGCTATAAAAGTTCACTTTGCAGTCCACCTCATCACCTTGGTGCATCCTGCTCGGTCTGTTCTTACTCCTGAATTAATGTAGACAGAGAATGAGAGTGCACATTAGTGACAGAGAAAATAAAAAAGGCTAAAAGAAACTAATTAAAATTAACATCTGGAGGCTACCATTGATAATAAAGGTCAAATCTTCTCTACACTGCATATTCACGATCCCAGAACATTCTCAGGTTTGGTTTCAATGCAGCAGTGCACATTAAGTTGACATTCAGTGGGTTTATTTTGAATTGTTAATTTAATATTTGCCCTCTCGTTCTTCTATCCTCTGGATTCATAATCTCCCTTGTTTGTTTTTCTAATAAAAGGCTGGTTTATTAAGGGACTCTCTTCTGCTCTTCTTTGCTATTTTCTGCCTCGTTGACTTTCGTTTTGTGGTGTAGTTTTGGCCAAACAAAATAATTGGCTTTTTATGGCATCGATGAAAAGGCACTGCCATCTCCTGCAGCACAATGTCTGTGATTATTCCTGCTGTTCTTGACACTACTAGCAGTACAAAGGCTCTGTGCCCACACAGACCTGTGGGTGGCACTGCCAGTGTACTTCGATCAGCCTGTCCAGTCCTTGCAGCCCCAGAGCAGTATAAAGCATCCACTGTTTTTTTCCTACGTTGGGGCACAGAGTGTAAATAATTCTAACATCTGTCAATATTTCAGTCGTTTTGGAGCTCATGGTGCTCGAAGGGCAAGTTTTTTTTCCAATACATTTTTAAACTTCTTTTCTGAATGTCTTCCAAAAATTAAACTTTAAATTGCTGCTAAATATAAAATTATCTTCAAAATCATCATATTAATCCTATCAAAGTCCGGTCCCATTGATCGGATCCATGCAATATATGCCAGGACATATCATGACCACTGACAGGTGACCACTGATTATCTCTTCATCACTGCACCTGTTAGTGGCTGCGATATATTAGGCAGCAAGTGAACGTTTTATTCTAAGTTGTTGTTAAAGGCGTGAAAAAGATTCAAATCAAATCCAGGTTTATTTGTCACATAATTAGTCATATATGGAACAACTGACTGCTCAGCCACAACATAATAAAAAGGGTTAACAACATATACATTATATTAAAGTAGAGAAGATTACAAATATTAAAAAGTAAGTACACAATATAAATGTATAAAATTAAACCAATATATACATAATAAACAGTTTAAAGTGAGTTGTCTGAAATGTCCAAAGAAGTGATAACATGACCAAATTATAAAGTTGTAGTTTGACAATAGCCAGATTGTAATGGCTAGATGACTGGGTCATGATCATCTCCATTACTGGAGCTCTTGTGGTATGTTCTCCGTCTGTAGTGGTCAGTATCTTTCAAAACTCATTCAAGGAAGAAAATGAGAATTTTAAAAGAAAGTGTGTTATGCATAATGTGGAAGCTCAGAATTTTGAGGTAATTTTTTTGTCAAACAAATTCTAATGTCAAAAATAATGTGACTTTTTTGTTATTGTGGCTGCAGGATGTCAATCTCACAGCAAGAGCATTAAACACAGTTTCCTTATGTTAGGATGGCATTAGCGTGCTTTCTGGTGTGTTTGGAAGGCCAACTGAATTACAGTGGCTCATTGGAGTAGTAATGTCAAACACTGGTGTAACTGAGCACCACCTTGCGTGCCTGGTAAATGCCGTGTGTAAGTGGAAAATGCCATAATGTTCCATGTTTCCTCGGAACTCGTTGCTTAGCATATTCCATGACCCTCTGTTACATAAATGAGTTCCTGGTAGAGGGACTTTCAGTAAACACTTCTTTCCCTGTTTTTGTCTAGCTTGCCTCTGTTATCCTTGATATACAGATATATAATTGCTGACACACTCATTAGACTGTTGTTTATGCATATATATTCCATTTATAATGAAGCTATTTATGGATCTTTTAATGCACTGCAAAAAAGTGGATGTGTGGATAAATGGTGTAGTTTGAATTAGATTTTTTGAAGAACCTTTTGATACACTGTGTACCAATAGACTCAATTTGGTCTTTATTAATGAAAGCTCAAATGAATGTCTGTTTTAGGCAAAATACTAATAACGTTTTATCTTTTTCATGTACATTGGCTTATTTATATTTATTAATATATGGATTTAGTTTTTTACATGATGTTTTATACTTTAGGTATTATTCATGACAGGAAACGGTTATTTATCACACAAGACACATCAAACACAGTTATGGATCATTTTCTATCATCTATTTGCCTTACTTTCATGTTTTTGGACCGAAGCCCTCAGAGTAAATCCACACAGATATGGGGAGAACATGCAAATTCTGTACAGAAAGACCTCTGGTCTTCCTGAGAAAAGAAACCAGGATTGCTTGCTGTGATGTGACAGTGCTAACCACTAAGCCACTAAGTCCCAGAATTGGCCTAAGTAATAAAAAGCTTGCTTGTGTTAGACTAAATTATTTACAATGGGGTTATTATCAATTTGAATCATCTCAGTTTAGAAAAAAAGCTTTACACACTTTAGGACCTTTGCTTTTGTGACAACAGATTAAGTGCAACTTTATTTTAGGTTTTTAAATGATAATGCATTAATCAACATTTATTAATTCATTTCTTTGAGACTAAATTAAAACAACTGCCAACAATCCCAAAGCTTCAGACAAATCAAAGATTAATCATGTCCTACAGGGTGTTGTAACTGTGTGTTCTTTATGAATTCTCTACTGCAGGGTTCCACAGGCGAAGTGCAACAACTGAAAAAGACCCCATCAATAATTGAAAGCCAACACCACCATCTGCTGCACTGCCTGGAGAAAACCACGGTCAGACCGCGTACACATACCCTTAACACAACCCATGCCTAAAAGTATCAGGCACAATTCTGTAGTCTTAGCTTTATAAAATACATAATCAGGTTTTCTACCTAATCTTTTCTAATTCACTATGTAGCCCAGCAACATTACCATGCATTAGGACTGGCGTTCATCAATTTATTTTTCCATGTTGACTTCAGTACATGTAACTGTTTAATAATTTCTAAATAACTAAGTGCAAGAAACTTGTTTTAATGCACACATTTCCCAAAGGATAAAGAAGCTGTTTTATAGATATATCAGTAATAAAATCAGTAATAAGAAATTGGATGTTTTTTTCTTTTTTTGTACAAACAATAACTTTAGCTTTTGTGACAGCCGTTTTTTACTATGGTGCCAAAGATTTTTGAAGAAACAACACATGACACAGATTATCTATGTGTTATACAAATATAATGTTATACAATATTAGTCATATTATAATAATGATATTGCATATTATCAAGAAAGTTGTCTGCTAAATGCTGAAAATGTAAATGTGCAAATTGTCGACAAATTAAAATTGGGCTTCTTTGACGAATCTAAAATAGTAAACAAATTTTAATTTCACATATGTTTCCTTTTTTTATTTACTACATACATTCAAATGTGTTCCTTCGTAGTTTGTATGTCTTCAGTATTCGTCTACAATGTAGAAAATAAGATTCTAAAAAAAAAAAACAATAGAATGTGAAGAAGTGTCTAAACTTTTGACTGGTTTTGTACATTCTCATTCTCATTCAGTTCATTCTCTGCTTAGTCCCGTGCAGGATTAAAAATGTATTCACCTATGACGTAGCCCCCCTTTCTTACATGTTCCTTTTTTATTTCAATAGAATCATGAGTTTATGGATGAGCAGTTGTTTGAGCAGAGTTATGTGGAAAGTGGCCTGCAGCGTTTCCCATCTCAGAACTCCTCGCTCTCTAGCCAAGAGGGCATTATGGGCTCCTGCTGCTCTAGACGATCCAAAAAAAGCAGTCATCCAGCTAATGCAGCATCCACACACACTCATACACACCCGTATTTAAAACCAAACACACACAACCTTCAGGAGCTCAGTGCCATACATATCCAGTGTGGAGAGCAGAGGCCTCTTAACACCAGGTAATAAACACACATGCATATTCAGTTACTATGTAGCAAAATAGTAATTCAAACTAAGCTTTTTCTGTGCACTCTAATCCACAAATCTGTAAGAGAATTTACCACTGTCTTGGTAATCTAAAATAACAAGACTCCCAGATTATGCTGCAGGACATTTCGCTATCACACCAGCAACAAAATTCTAAACTGTTTAGTGGAGTGCCATCTAGAGAGCGGGTAAACTATCTAACACAGTATATAAACAATTCGATATAACAGTATATAAACAACCGCTGCACTTGCACACAGCTTCAGAACACATATTTAACACTTGCTACATTCTCACACCACTTGGCTTCCACAAATCTGGGAAAGCGTTCAGATTCGATAAAGAAGCTGCTCATCTAATGACGTCAATTCCATGTGTTGTAGGATTAGCTCAAAATTAGCATTTTATTTTATACCATATTAAAATGTACACATAACAAAACATATCAAGTTCTGAACTCATCTATTTACTACAGAACATGATGGTGCCAATTACAAGCTGATGAGACTTCAGTGGTCCATGTGCACCATAACATGTATAATTACTACTAATTAATCTTACTTAATTATTATTATAATGTTTTCATATACTGTACCTGAAATATGATAATATAATATCAAAATGTCAAAAAGTGGGCTTTATGTCCTATTTTGTCAGTATTTGTAGGTGGCAATCTTGCAAAATATATTAATAAATACTAACAAGATAACCTGGGAATCAAGTGCCTTGATTATATATAATAATCTGGCCTGATATGTTATTCTCTTATTATTCATTTTTTTCTGATTCTGTATTAAACTCTGTCCAGTCGATCCAGTCTGAACTTGATGCCGGATGAATCAGGAGGTCTGAACTGTAAAAGTGGCAGTCAGATAACCACAGCAATCATCAGCATCCCAACCTCGCCCAACAACACCTCCCCTACCAGCCCTGAGGCTACGTCCAACCCCACCACCAACTCCAGCAGCGGCGTGGTCAAGGTCTCTGCACTGTGACGGACGCTTCTAGAAACCAGCTGAGCATCGGAACAGAAGAAAAAGAGAAGCACTCAGGATGTAAACTCTGAGATCGCTGCCCTCTAGTGGAAAAAAGACCACAATGACATTCATTCCGTCAAGAAAACCCAGTGAGACGTGTGCGAGTGCTTGGGTGTCTAAAAGGGACAGATTACAATAGAAGAAGAGCCATAAGAACTTTTACTGGAATGTTCCATTAAAAGGTTGATTAGAAGAGGACGTCAAGAGTCACACTGAATTGAGCACTTTTTCTTTCATTGGTCTTTAGTCTCTATCTTGAGAATGTTATACTGGCAGCTTTTGAGGCAACATCAGCTGTAATATACTGCAAAGCTGCATAATTATTCACATCGTTGCTTTGCTTCTGATTCTTAATTTAAAAAATGAAAAGCCAAGTAAGAGGTTTGTGTTTTTCTGTTGCATTATGTCACAAATTTCCATTTACAGTGTTTACTATTGGTGAACATGTAGCATTCTTGTATTATAATGTATCATTTGAAAGCTTCGAACTTATATGTAAAGATATAAAAGAAATTTGATGACCGCAATTCAAATTCAATGCAATTCAGAAACAGCACATCAAAACACCTCCTGTTTCCATAGACAACAAACAGGATGTCAAAAGACATGACAGTCAGGCCTCAGAAATATAACTGCAGCTAGCACGGTGGGTGGATCTTGCGGATTAACATGGTTGCTCAGTTTTAGTTTAATATAAAACTAGTTTTAATTCAATTGCTTTACCATCAGTTAGCACATGAAGTAGGTGGTCATTTTAGAAAGTATTTTGTCATTTTACGTGTCATTATAGAAATTGTGGGGCTCTGGTGGGGTTTATATGATACGTGGTGTTAGAGGGGTTCTATGCAAATTCCCCCGATGTGACAACAGAAATAGGGAACAAATTGAAACATTTGTTTTTCCACCAAAATATATTTATTAATTCACAGGAAGTTGATTTTTTTTGTAGAGACCCCATTAAAAATACAAAAGCACAGAAAATAGATGAATAATATGTCCCCCTTAAACATCTCTAAGGGCCTAGACATCCCAAAAGAAACGAAGGTACCAGAATCGTGCTACTGTTATAAATCCAACTGTTGTAATTAAGCAGAAGATTTTAGTCCTAGAATAGTACTCTGGCCAAAATCCCAGGAGAAATAATTACTTGGTTCTGACAGCAATCATCCCAACCTACTAGCCATTCATTTTATTTATGGAAATCAATGCATATTAAAATAAGAAAAAGTGAGCTAGTTAAAAATAGTTTGTAGTGACTGTTGTCTGCTGGTACTACAAAATGTAATGAGGTGGATGCTAAATAGAGATTTGGCAGTCCATCCATGTTGAGACAAGCCCGACTGCCCTGCCTGTGTTTGGAGAAAGGGAGAATTGAATCTTTACTTAATCAGCATTAACCTATTTACTCACCAATTTTCTCTGTAGCATGTTGTGGACATGTGGACTATCCCATACAGAAAATATTCAAAAATTAATATTCAACATTTTGAAATTTAAAGCCAATGTTAAATAATGCAGTGTTACACAAATAGCATTTAATTATTTCTTAATTTTGTCATTACATTATGAAACAATTCACAATCCATCCTAAAAAAAATAAACACTAATAAATAGATTAACTTTTAAAATTTGTTTATTGAAATAGCTATTGTGCAATATATAATATTAAATGAAGAAAAAAAATATTTTTTATAAGTGCAATACACTAATCTGTGGTTTATTGATTCTGGATTTAAATTATTTAATTGAGTTTTTACTGATCAATTTCATTGTATACTCATTGTATAGAAATGAGCTATTATCAGATTTTTATTTATTTTTTATTAAAAAAAAGTATTTACTTTAAGTATTTAATCGGTAATATGTAAAGGAATAAGAAAAGAGTCTTGGAACATTGGCAATTGCAAATGTCAAAGTCACAAGCAAATTGTGAGTTCTTTCCTCGTGAAAAATTCTAAATAACAATAATGTTATATTTAGGAAATCTGGGAAAACTGTTAAATGCTAAATTTAGAACAATGAAAAAGTCAGATGTTCACATCACAAAAAAATTAATTCTTAATGACATGAGTTCTCAAAGCCAAAGATAAATGAAAAATATTTGAACAGTTATCAGCCAAAGATGCAAAAGCAAAGTTATATTATGATTATGTATAAATCATGGTCATATTATAGAATCTGTACCCATGTCACGAGTTCTATACACATTACAAAGACAATTTATACCAGTAACTCCCTTCGTTGAAATTTAGTATAAAGACGCCAGGTCTTTTTCCACTTACGTTACAACAGTGTAGCTTCGCAGAACATATGCTTAAATACTGCAGTACAGATCTTTTACCGAAAATGCTTATATTAAGCAAACTTGACAATAATTAGTGTTCAGGGTCTCATTTGTAAAAAAGGTGATGAAGCACATCGCTAAACACATAGTCTGTTACAACACCAATTTGTAAACATGTTTTCATATGCAACATACAATGTAATTGATCAATGAAAACATTGGTAATCTTTTTGGTTTCTTTTGGTTTAAAAAAAGGAGAAATAGCATCAAGAGAAGTCATTTTAAGAGAAATAATTTTAAGAGAATTAACATCACTGTAAGGTAGACATTTCCAAAGTTCGACCCGGGGCCAATTTGTGGCGTGTGTTCAAATTTCCACTAGCACACAGCCTCATTTATTCTTTAGTTTTTTTCAATTGACAATCAACCTGGGTCTCGTAAACTGAAAATATTAAATTCAGATTCCAAAAACTAATTTTTCCAATTCAAATATCCGATCTGATGCTTTTGCAATAAAAAACTTGTTCATCTGCATTTAAACGTTAATGGTTTAAAAAAAAGTCAGGTTGAATGGTCAGTCTCTACACATTTTCACCTCACCAGATCTGACCCTCTTTACAAAAAGCTTGGACACCCATGCTGTTAGGAGTGGCTTAGGAGTTAGTCAGACTTTTCGTCACTCAATGGCAACAATGAACCAGTAATTAATGCACAACATCTGAGTGCATATTATAAAGAGACAAGGCAGCAGACAGCAAACTGCTGAGTCTTTAGGTGTGTCTCAAACTGTAATGTACATAAGAGTTTTGTACTCAGGTCTTAGTGCACACTTTCATAAGGAAATGCTGTCAAAACGAAACATTACATTTTGGGCGAAATGACAGAGTAACATTTGATCGTGACAAAATATCAGAAAGCTTTTGTGTTATAAGGTATATTATTTCATTTGCTTTTGTTTATTCTCTACTAATAAATCATTTGATTAGCACTTTTTACAATTATACGCAGCAGTTGCCTCTGTCTCTGATTTGGCAATAGTCTTCATGAACCTGCCAAAAGTCCCCACCATTCTATCACTTCAACAAAATGCTTTTGTGTTTTTGGGCCGTCTTAGTAAAGCATCTGGGTACTTTTATTGCTCTTATTGAGATTTATTGTGTTTCTCAACTCTAAAACAAAACAAGTACGATTTGGGACGCATCACTTTGTGTGAGAAATTTTGGTAAAGGTTTGATAATGTTCACGCTCATCCTCATATTTCCCTGTCTCTCGTTCCCTTCTCTATTACCTGGAAAGAAAAGAAATTAGATGAAGATTTATAAAAGATTTATAAATTATTAATATAATTAATTAAATGAAATGATTATCATTAACAATAAAACACTAATAAAGAAGATCTACTGAACAATAATCAATTTCTACTTTACTGTTGGATAAATCCATTAGTTTTTATGATAGAAATGATCATTTCTTCTTTTATCTTGAATCTAGAGCTGGCCAGTGTTCCCCTAGCAGTGCTTTGTTCTATTTTCCCACTCAAACAGTTTCCCCAACGTGGGTGGTATTTGTGTCTCCTTTACACCTCCCCAAGTTTGCAGTTTGTCAACCCTAGACGAATTGTCTCTACAGAGCCATGTTGGCTGAATGGCAGAGCGGGAGAATAGTGACCTGGGTTTGAATACCATTCAGAGAGCTTTAATTGTTTACTAACTTCTAACTTCTAAGTAACTTGAGTATATCCACAATCAGACTACTGAGCACTTGGGTTCCATTTATAAGGGTACAGCTAGCTCACTCAGTAACAACCCCTGGTTAGGGCAAATGGGCTACGGTACTCAAATTGGACATTGCCTATTAAGTTTGTAGGGGGTTGGGGCACAATTTTTAAGCTTTGTGCGTTTAAATTTCTTATTACTTTTATTTTCGAATATGTTCTTGGGGTTTCAGTTGTTGGCAATGTTGCCTCAAAAAGTTGCCAGTTTAGGCTTATATTTTTCTTCTCAGTAACTCAGTATTATTGTTTTTTATCATTAAAAAGTTATATTTTTTCAGATATGTTAAGCTAGTTTTATTTGAATTGTTATTATATATAATATTACATCAATTATTACAGGAAAATCATGAATTCTTCTCTATTTGGTGGGATTTTTGTTGATCTGTCTTAACTTGTAAGACATTATACTCGTAAAATTAACGTGACAGTAACTTTAGAAGGATTTATACATTTTACTGGATGTTTACTCTACAGTGAGGTGTAGAGAAATAGAATATATTTGATATAGTTAGCTTTCATGTCTGTGTGTGCGTGAATGTAAGCTCTCGGCATACCTGGAGCCTTTCAAACAGTTTGTGCCTCTCTTGAGGGAATGGGGGTATTGTTTTGGGGTTTTGTTTTACCCCCACTTCTGCTCTTCTTTTTTTGGTCCAAGATGTTGAGTGACAATACAGTGTCAATCTACAAATCGTCAGTAATAACTTTGCAAAGCAGAACCAAAAAAAATAAAATATGATGTGTAGTATTAAAACTGTTTGTGACTATAAGCACAAAGCTTTTGCTGAGACTGTGTAAGTAGG
>JAOTRQ010000020.1:1527679-1547255 GCA_028565875.1 Hoplisoma paleatum
TATATATATACTTTTTTTTATTAGAAAAAAAAACAAGGACTCCATGTCTCAATCAAGTGAATGTACAAAAATGTGTAAAAAGTATCTATAAGCAAAACCAAAGACAATAGGTTCAAGGAAGTACAAATCTTTTAATTCAATAAAATATTTTATAGCAATAAAACATTAGAACATATTTACCCTTATTTCATTTAGCACACTTCTTCATTGCATGGCCAATACTGTTACAATGCGTTGCATCATACATCTGCAGTACAACTCTTCCCTAGACAGACACTGCCCCAGATCGTGAGGGGGAAAAGATTTTTTTTTAAATAACAGAGTATTATTTAAACAGTAGAGATTTTCACCCGTACAAAAATACTGTACAGAAGAACAAAGTACTCGACAAAGTCATCAAGCGTGAGTGTGTTGCGCAATCCAGGCGCCGGTCCCTCTCACACACTTTGGCTCTTGTAAACATATTTTGGATCAAATGTTCGCTTTTATTCACTCTTTGGAAAATAAATGTGCAGTCATTTAAACACAGAGCACCGTGTTAACACTGGCCGGTGGCAGACAGCAGATTGCGCAGGGTTGCCAGTTCTCTTGACAGCTGCTCCACGCGTTTCTGAAGACGCTCGTTTTCAGCCGACAGCTCCAGGACTTTGTGCTGCGTCTCTATGTTGCGTATTTTCGCTTTGTCTCTGCTTTTGCGCACCGCCAGATTATTGCGCTCTCGCCTAAGCTTGTACTCATCACTGTCCTTCTCGAGTCTCTTCTTTCCTTTAACAGAGGATGGCATCTTGGCGCCGGGCTGCGGGGATCTGGCTTTGCTGGGCGTCGCGGGCGTTCCAGGCGTGCTGGAGCATGAAGAGGACGCGTTGGAGATATTACCCAGACTTCCACTCGGAGCAGATTGGTACTGCAAATACGAGCGCATGTCGAAACCACCCGAACCGTCCATCCGCGGCTCTTCGTCGGCTCGCCACTGACCTTTCCCGTAGGCGCCCAAGAAATCGGGGCTGAACACGGTGTCCAGGCGGGTCTCCTGAAGCTCCGGGTAGCCCAGGTGACTCCGGTGCGCTTCCGTGTTGTAGGGCGTCTCGGGCACTCGCTTAGCCTTGGTGTCCTCGCCGAAGTCCCCGAAAAGGTCCTCGCCGTGTATCGGCTGCTGATAGTAAGGCCCGGACTCCAAGTAGATGCTCACGTCGATCGCCTTTTCGTGCTCGGAGATGCCGAATTTCGTCATGGAGCCGTCAGTGGATGGCTTGTACGCGCCGCCGTGGACGGGACTGAATGCGAGGCTTTCGTAAAAACCCACCACTTCCATGGATCTTAAAACCCGCCGGATTGCGGCAGGACGCACCCGAGGGCTTGTGGCTGCCCCAAGTTAAGAGCCTTAAACTTGCCCAGTCAGAAACAGCTACACACCACGCACGTTGTGCCCCCCCAAAAACCTCGAGGATGAACACTCAGACTATCAGACTCTCTGGATCAGTTGGATCGCTCCTGATCGTCTATCGTGCGCTCGTACAGTCGCACTCTGACAGTCCCATGTTTCAGACCTTGTGCTTATATGTGCAGCTGAAAGCAGGCGTGGCTTGTTCACCTAGTTCCGGCAGCGCGCACGCACGCACGCACGCACACACACGCACACACACCACTCCTAGTACAAACCGGCCCAAACCTGCTAAAGCCTCTGTGCACCGTATCATTTTCCCCTTCTGTACTATGTACACCAAAACAAACAAGTCCAATCTTTAAACCAAATTTGAAAATAACAGCCGAGTAAAATAAATAAATAAATAAGTTGAAGCCTGATGGATGGTTTCAGCTCATGGTGTTGATGTCAGGTTCCTGAGTAAACAGCAGGATACAAAAACATGAGCAGCATGTGGACGCACAGTGTGTTTACATCTAAATCGGTCAGCTCACATCCCAAAGTGGCTGAGACAATACTCTTGAACTTTTCAGAACAGTAACCCCCCCCCCCCAAACACAACCATGTTTCACTATCATTGTGGGGACCATCCATTCACTTGGCTGTAGCGCATTTGCATTACACCAGGCCCTAGCCTTAAGATTGGTGTCCTAAAGTAAATCTCTTTTCGATTTTTTTTATTAAAGTATAATTTTTTCTTTAAAAGCCTTCAAATTAATGGGGACCCCAATAAAATGTTATTTGTCTGATCTAACTACACAATTGTACAAATACATGCCCCAACATATGAGTTAGATACTAATAGAATCGGTCCTGTAAGGGTGAGGATATTTTTTTCATATTACACTTATTCTCATTTCTCAGCCACTTATCCAACCAAGCTCTTTGGAGCTAAAATGTGAAATCTATCCCCTCTTTTCAGTGGGTGTAAGGCACGCAGTAACATCAAAGACTGGGTGCCAGTCCATCACAGGGTAGACAGACCGACAAATACACTCCAGTTATTGGCAATTCACATTAATCTCTCAGATTAACCTGGTGGCCTGCGCCTCCTATCACCTAATTGAAGTGGGGCAGCTAAAATTGGATGCCCTGTAAATGAAAACAGTAATAACGATACCAATTTACAAGTAAAGTAAGTGTGCCAGGTGATCAATTTCCATTGTCTGTGAGTAGTTTTGTTAGGGTCAGGATTCTGTGTTATAAGGAAGTGTATGATTCATAACACAAAATATGTTTAGACATACTTAGTACTTATCAAGGGATGTATCAGTTACATTTAAACATTAAAAACAATAAAATGACAGATGGTCTAACATATTTAAGTTTAACATATTTAACAACCTACATAACCAATTATGCCATTTTACTGCAGGTCACTGTAGGCCATGATGCATGTTGTTTAAATGCTGAAGCTGCATAGTATAAAACCAGGGTACGATTCTTGCCTTGATAATTTAATTTAGGTGTATTGAAACAAAATACTGGCCACATCAGGTAGAACTACAAAATTCGGTTTCAAGCAACTAAATGAATTATGGCACATCATTTAAGTAAATAATGTATATCTTTAGTGATCCATTTTCTTTATTATGGGTGTCATGGTTTTCAGTGATTGTATTTGTCAATTAAGTTTGCTCTTTTTTGTTTTACATAGTTCATCATGTTCTGATAGTGATAACCAAGTGGGTAGAGCACTGATGGGTCTGTGAGCTCCAGGAGCTGGAGGGCTGACCCTGTGATCTGACCCCAGATTCCAAACAAGCTGGGATATGTAGAAAAATAATGTCACTGTACTGTTTTCATATATGACGTATAAATATTCTTCTTAAAACAGTTGTCCCTGGATTGTGATAAGGCCTAGTTCTACTCAGTTTTTGGCTAATGTCAGAGAGCATTTCACATGCAACAAACCTCAGTCTGAAACAGTTTATGAGACTAGTTTTAAACACACTAGTTTCAGTGTAGTGCAAAACGTAATTCAAAACCCGATCGTTCAGCGATGAAGACTTGGCTGTTCACCGTTGAGTCAATATTATTGGACGTGCACTGCCAACATCAACAAATGGATTTCATCGTCTTTGATAAAAACAATTACACTGACATCTTGTGGAGATGTGTTGTTACTACAACATATCGGGATGAGGGCTACACAATCTCAAAATTGCTGAATTACATTACAGTAAAATCTTGACTTACTAAGTTGAGTTTAATTGATTCAGTGGCTCAGCTCGTCTCTATTTACTCGTATATCAAATCAAATGTGCCCAATGAAATTAAATGCTATGTCTAATGTTTCGGATATTTACTCACAGCTGTAATGTGTTAATTGTACTGCACACAAAGCACTCGACACACAAGTATTTATTGTATATTTTTCATAAGGGATATAGCTGTAATGTTTGAATTTAAGTCAGTATGGTATTAAAGACTTTAGCTGCATCTGAAGTCACCTTCAATGAAAATGAAACAGAAACATTAACCTTTTCTACATGGAAATAATAATCTGAATATTGGAAACACCTGGAATTTTGATGATTGGCCAAAGTCTGTTTAAATCACTAAAATAATATTATCGAATTGAATAGATGTTGAGAATGCATCTGATTTTTTTTTAAAACTAACATGCCACATTAAAGTGAAAACTAATCAAGACATGGAAACACTTAAAAAATGCCCATCATATAAATCAGGTTTAACGTTTGACTGAAAAAGTCAATTTCTAGCCACAAAAGTGGGCAGCCCTGGTGTAGTGAGAGAAAGAGAGAAAGTAAATGGCAACAGTATTATATAAATGTGATTATATGCAATGGGTACTATGTAATGCATATTATATGTGTATTTTGGTAAATTTCCCCACTGTAGGACTAATACAGAATTCAAAAAGTGAATGTCAAAAAGTCAAATTAAGCTGTAAATATGGTCTTTAAAATCTATGCTTTTAACAATTGCAGAATTTTCAGTGTTGGCGTGGGCCCAAAATCCCCAGTGGCAACCCTTCTGGTGTGTAATGTACCGGTTCGACGCACAATGAATGATAAGATAGTTCAGGCCGTCAAAGATACATCATTTGAAAGACGCAAATAAAAGATCTTTCGAATTGGAAAAGCCTTGTACTATTAAAACTACAGGAGCAGCGCCTGGGACAAATAAACTACATTTCCCAACGTTTATCTACATCACGTGACTTCGACTTCTTCTTTCTGTTGTTCATGTGAGCCAGGTGGCATTGTTCGTTGAATCTCTTACAAGCTTTTTTACTCTATTTGTTTTTCGGTGAGTATTTATATGCTTTGAAATGATAGCTCCTCCGTCGTATAGTTATCTCGATTTGATTCAGTGTACCAAATCTATATTTCCTCGCCAGGATTGTATGACTAGGTATGAGATTAGCTATAAAGCTAACGAGTGGGTTGGGCAAATTGAAAACTGTTAGAAAGTGCTACCCTTTCAGTCACCGGACCATTTAGTTAATGTTTTAGTAACAGTATTTCCATGGTCTGGTAACTATTTATAAGATGTTTGAAATGTATTCGCTAACAAGTTTACTTCACTTCTAAACAAGTGGTACGAGAGACCACACAACGTTTAGTATTCCGGGCCTCTAGCTAATTGTCCTGTTTCAGGACTTTAAATAAATACATACATACAAATTGTTTTATACTTAAGTAAATGTACAGGTTGTAAAGTCTACTTTTTAAAGTACAACAGCACCCAATAAAACTTCTAGTAAATAAGTTACTTAGTAAGAAATTAGCTGCGCTTCACATCTACTGTGAAAATGACATCAACTATTTAATGAGTCCCTGTGATTTAAATCAGACAGCTGTGACTTCCTGAATCAATGCCCGTAACTACTACACATTTGTCTTTTTTTCTCCACGTAGCCGTTTGGCGGTCAAGGGCTGATCAGAAGATGATTGATGTCAAAGCCTGGGCAGAGTACGTTGTGGAATGGGCAGCCAAGGACCCTTATGGCTTCCTCACAACCATCATTCTCGCTTTGACCCCACTCTTCATCGCTAGTGCTCTGCTTTCCTGGAAACTTGCAAAGATGATTGAGGCTCGGGACCGTGAGCAGAAAAAGAAACAGAAGCGACAAGAGAACATAGCAAAAGCCAAGAGGGCAAAAAAGGACTGAATTGACTAAATATTCAGTGGGATCAATGCATACTTCCCCTGTCTGGTCATGTCCCAGTATCAGAGCCCAGAACAGCTCCTACAGAGGACAGGTTAAAACAGGGCTCAATACAGCCTTGTCACATGCTATAAGAGTGCACGTTCACTGGGCTAATTAAGATCACTTACTGAACTGTTGTTTTCCAGGAAAATTCTGTTATATTGGAAAATTCATCGTTCTGTTACCAAATTACGCCCTCCGCATTCCAAAACATTTAAAATTGTACTGTCTTTATAGATCATTCATTAAACATTTTAGAAATGTGTAATTGCTAAATCTTACCAATCTCAGACCTTCAAGTTTATAACAATATTTCTGTAGTTCTGGTGTGGAATCTTACATTTTTTTTGTTTATGCATGCCAACTTTGGCGCTGAACAAAGCTTATTCTAATTCTAACTCTGATGTGTGGGGTAGCAGCAGTATGTAAATTGTTTAATACGCATATAAATCAGCATTGTGTATAAAGTGACAGACCCTATTCAATTAATGTTTCGTCTCTGCGCTGGCACAATTGATCAGCAAGCAGTGGCCATAACCATTAGTTATTAATAAAAAATCTTTTCGACTTTGTGCTGCCACTTTCTGAACAGATCAATCAGCTATTGGGAAGGGCAGAGCTGAGTTTGTTGTTGTTAGTTCATTGGGATTTTAACTTTACGTTTTAGACTTCGGTTAAATTCAAGGCACAATATTACTGATTACACAACTTCACATACTGAGTATCTGTCATGAATTTAACCAAAGTGTAATACATTGTTTCTAATAAATAAAACTATAAGCAAATGACCAACCAGCTTTTGTCTTAAGCTATGATACAGTATATTCCAGATCAATTTCTTTTTATTATGTATTAGCTGAAGAGTTCTTTTTGATGAACATATATCATTTGAAGATAATTTTTTTTCCTGTCAAGTGTTTAATCTATACTGCTTGTGATTGAACTGAATTTGGTTGACCATATCGAGTTAATAGAACTTATTTTTGGAAGCTTAATGATGTCTGGCAAAATGCATTAATTTAATGAAGCCAGCTTTCACCAAGTAACCACACACACATTTTTTTTCATCAATTTAGAAACTCTAATAGTCCTATTTTTTGGACGGTGCCCAAGATCCTGGCTGGAATGTGTTGGCAGTGCTTACAGGATCCTCACTGGTTTCAGATCGCCCATAGTGTGAGGCTGCTGCATGACCTTTGATCTGGGTCTGCACTGAACCTGCAGTTAATCCTTCCTCATATTCTTTTGCTTGCAGTGCCATGTCTTTGTCATTTGCCTCCTGAGCTTTAATTTTGATTTGTTGTCGGTACTGCTCATTCTCTAACAGCTCCTTTAGAATGAAGAAAAGATGGGTTACATGAATGTCTCAGGTACATTGAACGCCATACAGTCACAGCAGATTTCTTGACAAATGCTTCATTTAATAGTTTTTAAATTGACAAATAAATGCTTTAAATAATTGAAGAAAAATAATTAATTTGTATGCACTTGTATTTGTGGATGGTAATTTTCACAACAAGCACAGCCAGTGTATGATACACGATGCACAAAAGCACACTTTCATATTATAATTAATGACAAATTTAAACTGGGTTTTAAATAAAAATTAATGACTACAAACCTCAATAGTGGGTGGATTCTTTCGCCTTCCTCTTATCCAAGCTGCCAAAGAAAACATCCGTTAGCAAGCTCAAACCAAAACATTCTTTAACATTTCAGATAAATACACCTGAGCTGTATGATATCTGATGATAAACAATTTATTAGATATTGGGTAATCTAAAGGGTAAGACATTTTAGGGAATTAATTGTTGTTGGTCATATATGTATAATAGCTGTAAACTTGCAGAGTGTATAGTTGCATCATGTTACCATCCCATTCAGAGGGAATGCTTCCTTCATGGTACTCAAACTCTGATGAATTGGAGGCTTCCACAAACCGTCTAGCTCGAACAGCCCGTCCTAGTAGAAATTAAGCAAGAAAAGAGTATTCAAGACGTGAATTGAATCTATGCCACCATTTTCATTTTACAGTTGTCTGGTTTGATGTGTAAGCCACATTTATGTTTCAAGTAAGGTTTTCTATTGTGAAATTAATTGGAGCTCCAGCTCAAACAAACAAAAAGTTATGGATGTTTTATCATTAATGTTGAAGAATTTAGGTAGATGCACAATATCACATGAACAAATATGAATAATATTTCATAAAATAATATGAACAAAGATGAAAGCAAATGTTCACCAATACAAAGTACACAACGTAAGCGTCACCTTTAAAATCTCAAGGGCAACAATATAATTGTGTTACACTTGCCTTGTATGAAAAGTAAAAAAGAAATAGTACAACATAATTTGTATGTTGTGTATTAGAATGTACACATCTGATACTGCTAGTCATACTATTACACTCGCACTTGGTGGTTGAGTGTAGTGTTTTACTACCTGTCCATGTCTTCTGTTTGGGTATATAGTAGTATTTATTTCCTAAATGATCTGTTCCAACATGTTCTTTAATTACACCAAACGTTCTCCTCAACAAAGAAGCAAAACGACTCATTAAAACTGATTTCTCACACAAGCGACAAAATGCAACAATCTACTTGAGCAAATCTAAGAGCAAATGCAGCGTCTAAAATCTAAACCAAAAACAAAATATGGTTACTAGTTAGTATCCGTCTAAGGTAATTCTGACACCCTATTTAGTGTTTATTATGACATTTGAGACGCAATCCAGATGACGTAACACAGCCACAAAGAAACAAGACGACGTGTGATTGGTTATTGAATCGCAATAACCAATCACAGGTCGTGTTGACAAACGTAACTGCATCATGGCAGCTTTCATTCGCCAAACAGTAGCAGCACAATAACCGCATTCTAACAATGTTTACGCGGAATTTACACTATTTAAAAAATAAATGATTACTTAGTTATGATTCCAATTAATGTGTTGTGTTTGTTGATTAGATTGCTTGAACTTTTATGACACCAGTGACGTACTGTGGGGAAATTAAGAGGATGATCAGAGCATCTAAAGGTGATTGTATTGTAGTATGATACAATCTGAATATTACGAGTTGTTATTAGACTAAATGTGGATCTTGATGATTGATATTCGAAATGATCAGCTTTCTCAGCGCTAGACAAACAGGTTTGGACGAACCGGTTCGCCTAAGAAGAGCAGAATCGACACGAAGGTAATTAAATCTTCAGTCTCTTTCAGTAACTATGCAATTAATATGAAATTTAGTTTATATGGTGATTTTACTATTCTAAACAACATAAGGGTTTTTACATTTGCATTGATTGGTTGATACAACATAGAACAGGAAATTGTGTGCGTACAATTATAAACGTTATAATAAATGTTATAATTATAATGTTATAATAAATTAAAAATGTTATAATAACAATATTACCGTGCTATTAAAACCCTACATACTATGAACAGATTTTAAAACCAACTTTGACATTTAATATCTTAGTAGTTGTTACAATCACTTAAAGACCGTTTAGGGTGTTCGATCTATCTTCTGTTTTAGAAGATCAAAGAACACCCCCTAGTGGACTATTGAGCAAATGCAAAAAAATAATATTTAATTTAAAATACTGTACAATCATCCTTAAATAATTAGTATGTTTGATTGAATACCTACACTAGTAGAATGACTAAAATTAGACATATTTTGCTAAATGTAAAAAGATACCTTCCCAAATATATGGTTACATATTAAAGAAATAATGACAAATAATGACCTTTTGGTTTGCCTCTTTGCACTACATTTTGATGTGTTCATACTACAAATGTTTTTTGACAAAAAATGTGAGAAAATTCAGCGCAACCTTTGTAACCATTGTTATTCTAGAAGTGACGAGATTGTGGACGAGATTTTTATAGAACTACACAATGAACAAGTATTTGTAAAATTAAATCTCGGCAAAGTTCATAATCAATTTAAAATGAATGCAAAAAAATATGAAATTAATAAATTCACTGAAAACGTCCAGAATTATTTAAATGTACATGTACAATATTAAATACAATGTAATTTAAAGCACGTATGCTTATTTCACTGAATTTATTGTTTTTGCCAATTCGACAATATTTTATTGCAGGGTTTTGAGCTTGGAGTTAAATCATGATAGAGATGTCCCACGAATACACGGCAATGGAATCAACTCTATTGACATCGAAGCCATTGAGGGAAGATAGTAAGTAGTGCTTTTTTTGCTATCAATAAGTAATATTGAAAATCTGGGTGATCTGTAATGGTGGGTTTACAAGAGAGAACTCGAAAACCTGAAACAGCTTCTTGTGCATTTATTAAGCATTAGTGAAAAAAAACTCTTATGTTAACATAGTGGTTAGCTACTAAGCTAATCACTATTTTTTAATTGACATTTTGTCTATCATTAACAAAGATGTCAGTTGATTCAGAGCAGACTGTTAATAATCTTCTTTGCCCCTGTTTGAATAAGCTGGTGATGACATGTTTGTTGTGTGAAATTGGCAACTTTCGTCTTGCAAGTAGCACATAGTAGGACATATAAAACCACCAGATTATAAATATACAAATGGGTTGTCAAAGCATTGAGCATCAATTGGTTTAAATTGTAATGTTTACATTGCGGGCAAGCAATAACCTAGTGGTTGAGGTAGTAGTCAGAAAGTTGCTGGTTCAAGCCCCATGACATGCCAGTTTGCTGCTGTTGGGGATTGAGCAACCCACTTTTTGTTGCTCATGAACGTCATGTAAATCTGCTAGATGCTGAAAATGTGAATAACAATTGTCATGTTTAAATATTTCCAGAAATTCTGGTTGTTTAATCTAAGCATTGCATGGTACTAAAACTCGACTTTGCTATTTATTGAATTGTGTTTTATATCATGCGCGTATTTGTTATGTGGCGAGGACTACACGGTTTACACGTATATGGGTGTGTATTAATAAAACACTATTTATGTATGTTGTGCTTTCTTTTTGTCTTGATTGTTAGCATTTGACTGTATAGCACTGAAACTAGATTATTGCGACCATTTTATAGTAAAGTGACCTTTTTTGCAGTATGTTATCAGGAGGTTCCGATGGAGTCATTGTAATCTACGACCTGGAAAACAGCAGCAAGAAGCCACATTATACTTGTCAAACAGTTTGTACGGTGGGCAGGTATGTTCCACTGACAATTTAGTATCACTGAAAAAAAGTATTTAACATTATTCTGTATTAAGTTTAAATCACCACACAATAAATGCAGGTTTTTTAATGCTCTTTTTATTAAATATCACATATCACATCACATCACAAATTATTACATATATTAGTTTTGTTTGTATAGTATTATTATTAGCAATATTTTTGAATTATATTAGCTAGATATAACTAAAATACAGCAGGAGTAAAACAAACTTCCAAGAGAGTCCCAGAAACAAAAATCAAACAATGAGGTAAACCCTTAAAATGAAGCTTACTTGCAATGACAATGTCTGACAATTAGAAAAAAGTGATTTTTTATAACATGATGGATTTTTGTAACGATATGATGCCAATGTTAAACAGTGGCGTAACTTTCGAGGTCACATATGTGTTATTTCCTTCTGATCACTAGGCGGCAGTAGTTTACATAAAAACGTATTTTTCCAGTGACTACAAGATTATTCTTAACATTTAAAATTTTATATATTATTTAAACGATTTAATAAATGTGATCAACTTTACATCCCTTTTATTATTGTATTGTCACTCTACAACTCTATCATAACTATTAATGTATTTTTATAAACAACCGTAATTATGATTATACATAAACCGTATAAATCTGAGACTCGATCATTTATTTAACTGTATTACAAATGTTAATGCTAAATTATTGCAAAAAAATTTGTTCAGGATTCCCATTTTTTTGATGCTTACAGCTACCCAGGTGTGAATGGTGACTTTGTTGGTAGCACTGTTCAGCTGTGAATGTTAACGGTCACAACCATGAATTCCATAGCCTTTGAAAAGAATATATATATATATATATATATATATATATTAGATTGATACACACACAGACAACTTCTGTGCATCTTATTTCAGACATGCATCTATGCATCTTTGACCTGGTGGTTAGAGAGAATTGGGGATTTTATCGAAAACTTGCCACTTCTTTCTAATTCTGTCTCTTCAATCTCTTTATTGTTCTATGTTCAGCACACACATATTTTGCACAAATATGTTTTATCTAATCATTTTAACAACCATGAACCAAATTATCAATAAAGTGATATGTATTTTTCTATTAAAGACACAAACAAAGACACAAACACAGATGTTTGCTTGTAATAAGTACGTTAAGTTTCTTAAAACATTATTTTTTTTTTTGTTTAGGTCGAATCGTCATGCGCACAAGTTTAGTGTGGAGACAGTACAATGGTATCCTTATGACACTGGCATGTTTATATCCAGCTCATCTGACAAAAGTATGAAAGCTTGGGATACAGAGACATTAAAGGTACTTTATTATGATTATCAACCAGTTGAAATCACCTCCATCTGTGATCAAGCTGTTTACACATCGGGTACAGCGATAAACATGAACCCTGAGCAATATTCTCATTCACCTTGTTCTTGTTTATGAATACAAAAAACTTTACTACTCATATTAAAACTTAGAGTTTATTTATTCGCTGCACTTGGACATATTGTTATGAACTGGAAGATCTCGCAACTGTGCCAAACTAAACTACATCACACATTGCTTTGGTTATTGTTGACAGCGTTTTCATGAACACAAACTAAAAATCCAAAGAAGTAAAAAGTTCAGTTTCACTAGCAGGTATTCAGAAACAAGATAGAGAGCTCAGTCCATGTTATTTTCTGACAATGATCAATACAGAATAAAAAGCAAGATTGCCTTCTGTCTTACTTCTCGGTTTATTTTTTGACTGCCATATTTTCCTGCCATAAATATCAGGACAGAAGGGCACAATTCTAAAACCAAGCATTGCCACCATGGCATATGGTTTACTAACAATGAGAATAAATAAAATTGTGTGCATGCATGCGTGCGTGTTTTAGCCAGCTGATGTCTTTCAAAAATGTATTGCAGATATTTTAACATTTTTTAATAAAAGTGTGTGTGTGTGTGTTTTAGCCAGCTGATGTCTTTCACTTTGATGGGAACGTCTACTGCCACCATATGTCCCCTATTGCCAGGAAACACAGTCTGATAGCTGGTGTGTTGTTAAACTTATATAAATTTGTATTCTGAAGCTAAATATATGACAACAAAGCCAACAGATTGTTGAATACAGTATTGTCAGCGTTATATAAAGCAAGAATGAAGTCCAGTTAAGTATTTTCTGTCAGAAAAAAACTATAGTTGTAGTCATTGTAAATATGAACTAAATAGTTATTCTATAGCTGTACAATTCTGTTCATGATTTTGGCATGTACTTTGTTTAGGTGTGTGTTGGTAAATGGCAGCATTATACTGTATTACTCTTTCAAATCTAATAAAGTCCTGTTGTTCAGGTCAGTCGTGACTAGTTATCCTTGTGTGAGAACAAGTTGATGAATCCTTTGTAGAGATTTGTACATGTTTCTTACCGTTCTGTTTTTATTGTAATTAATGCTTTCAGTTGGTACCAAAGACCCTAAAGTTCAGTTGTGTGATCTGAAGTCTGGTTCACGCAGTCACATCCTGCAGGGTGAGTCATACTAGTTTCCTCACAGACTAATATCAGAGCAATTGTGAAATACAGACAGACAATTCAACGATTTTCCAGATATTATGAATAATAAAATTAAATAGTGTTTTGGTAAACTGGGCTAGCCCACAAGCTCTGCGGTGTAGAGTATAAATCATTAACAGTGCTATCAGCCAGTGGCACGTCACCATATGGACTTTATTGTGTCTGAGTGAGCAAGGGGATGGCCAGTGGCCTACAATGGATTGGCATCCTGTCAATGTGTATGTTGGCCAATGATTTTGGTGAAAACGGATATCGTCATGACCCAGACCAGTGGTAAAGCAGAAAAAAGTTGAAATATTAATTATAAGACCGATTTAAACAGACATGTATATGTACACAGTTACACTGAACTTGTGTGGTTAATGAAACACATTTGAACAAAATGTAGCTTTGATCTGGTGACTTGTTTTGACTTGAATTTATTTTTGCTCAGGTCACAGAGGTGAGATTCTGTCTGTACGATGGTCTCCTCGTTATGAGCACATTCTGGCCACTGCTAGGTAACACTTCTTACCTTTACCTGGAACATATCTCATCGTTGGTAGGGTAGTGCATATTACCCCCACACACCACAATATATTTTATTGATGTGTTTATTTTTGTGCTTGTATTAGGTTCATAGCCAAAATGTTTAAGCTGACAATCACCTATTGAGATTTCAGTGGTTTTTACAACCAAGAGAGTGTTTAATTGGTAAAGCAGCATTAACAAAAATATGTTACATTTATATTAAAATGTGTACTAGACTGACTTACAGTACTGGAACACAGAGGGAAGTATGTGGTGCCGAAAGAGCTCACCTGCTCTTTAGATAATGAGAACACATAATAAGCCCTTTGGGATCATGATAGAAATTTCAACAGCCTGAAAAACATTTTAGCAAACGTGGCATCATCTTCATTACTGCGGGGAATAGCGACGGATAAGAATTATTGCAAACACACAAATATTTAATTTTGGGAATTAAATTCATGTAATTGCTACATTATATTAGTTTGTTGCCGTTTTTTAATTGAAGAGTAACCGAGACTGCATTAGATGCTTATTTAGTGTCTGTTGTGAGTTGCAGTACTGACAGCAGGGTGCATTTATGGGACGTACGACGAGCTTCTGGAAGTCTCTTCACTTTAGATCAGTACAATGGGGACAAATCTAAAGCGTCTTCCGAAACTGGTGTGTTTGACTCCAATGTTTTTGTGATCTTGTATATGTTGGTATATTTTAAAGGAGCTAAAATATTAGGACAACTCTAAAGAAATTACCATAACAAAAAAATCAAACAAAAAAATAACATCATAACGTGATGGTCAGAGATGTTGAATACAGCAGCTATGATCAAGCATATCGGACATGAGTGGTTTTCATATGGACGAAAAACTTTATAACCACACAGCTGGAGTGAGGTATCTCAGAAACTGCATGGGTTGCTTGCAGGCAGCTGCTGGAAGTATCCACATACTGTGAGCAAAACCTGACCCAATGAGAGGCTGTTGGGTGGCCAAAAGCACATTCAACATTCAGCATATTCATAGATAATCTTTTTAACATCTGGAGGTTCACTTGCCAGTGCACTCTCCATGCTGGTCACACACCCTAATTAAAATTTGTGTTAGGATAAGCATCAGATGTTAAAAACCATGCGCAATTAGATATGCAGGCTGGAATGATCCACCCTTGGTACTCAATATGATCGACTACAGCTGGCATTTTAGTGACATTTCCCATTCATACTGGCACAGTCCGTGCAATACACTGGTATTATAGAAAAAAAATTAAATAATACTGAGATATTTTTATTGATACTAGCACAGCCGGTCATGCTGTGTCATACTGAGTCCCCAGATGGCCCATGGCACACTCTAGCTTGAATATTAGTGATGGTGGGCACAAAACATTTAATCATAATTTTGTAACCAAAATATTCACTTCATAGATTATAAGGAGCTCTTTGCATTTCATGACAATTTTCTAAAACTGAAGAGTCTTTTCTTAGTGAACACAGCTCATAATGGACGCGTAAATGGACTGTGCTTCACCGCTGATGGCCTTTACCTTATCAGTACGGGCACAGATGATCGTATGCGCTTGTGGAACAGTGCTACAGGCGAAAACACACTGGTAAGCAACAGTTCTTAAGGTCATGTTTAGCAGAAAACGGTTCAGCCTCGGTCTGAAGCTTTGTTAGATAATGTACTCAATTATATATCTGTTTATTTTAACACACTATTGGAGAGAAGTTTAGTGCAAGTTTGTGCTTTTGAGTTTCTTTTTTCTAAACTAAATTCTTTAGATTTGTTAACCTAAGACGGACAAGACCTATTAGCAAGGGTTGTTTTGTGTACTTGTGTTTGCTACACCGTCCCGTGTTTGGTTTGAGTTAAAACCTTAAATACCCTAGTCATGGTTATATATCACGGCTGTGGCTATGGTCTGTTGAGTTATATCATTCCTGCAAAAGTTTTATTTTCAATAAATGTGTTTTCAAAATTTATACTAATTAAGAATAATAACAATACCATGGAACTAATAAAAATAATTGAACTTGTGACATAACCCTACAAAGATGACATTAGATACATAGTAAAATCTCAACAGTGCCATTTGTGGTTTGATCTTTTAATGCATTTAATGTCTAGGGTGTGTTTACATTGCACTAAGGGATTTTAGAGAAACTGGACCCGTTCTGGTGCTGATACAATGTAGTGAAGCATGTACTATCTATGCTGACCCCAAGTCCAAATGAAAATAAGGAGTGTAGTAGCAAAAAGGGTATTGCTCGTGCCAAATCTGGTATGAAGATTACAATGATTCTTACGAGCATTTGTGGAAAAATTGTTTATTAAAGCTCTTGCTGTGCTTTTATTGAACCTTAGTGATTAATATAAAAACTTTTCTCATTCATACACAAAGAAAAAAGGAGTGATACATGATATTTACCTAATGTAGACCTGTGAGCACTTTCAACTAAATTAAGTGCAGAGAGATGTATGAATGTATGAGCTATGTTAAGTGCTGTTTTCTATGTGGTCTTTCTTAGGTAAACTATGGAAAAGTGGTTAATGAGAGCCGTAAAGGTGTGAAGTTTACTGTATCAAGAGGCTGCAGTCCTGAATTTGTGTTTGTTCCGTGTGGGAGCTCAGTGATGGTTTACGGCCTTCACACAGGCAAGCTGGTGACTACTTTGAGAGGGCATTATAATAATGTAGACTGCTGTGAGTTTCACTCAGACTATCAGGTAAAGTGAGCCACTAATCATTACACCTACTGGGAAAATGAGGGAAGAGTGTGTTTATTAGTGGGTGGAGGGTAGATCTACAGAGCTGGAAGAGAATTGTGTCTTTTCCAAATGTCATTTATAATTAACGTAGTCATTTATCAACCTTTTGATTCTGATCAGGAAATCACAGTGGGTATGGGGTGAATTTCACAGGCATATTGCTATATACTAGACTACTACAGTACAGCATCATTGACCCTACACTGGACCACCACTGCCCCTATATTGGACTACTACTACTACATGACTGCCCCTATTCTGGACTGCTACTGCACCGCTCTGCCTCTATTACCACCGCTATTCTTGACTACTACTGTCCCTATACAGGACTACCACTAACTCCATACTGGACAACTGCATGTATGCTGGACTATCACTGCTCATAAACTGGACTACCAATGTCTGCATATTAGTCTACCACTATCTTTATACCATACTACCTCAGTTTGTATACTAGGCTACCACTTTCCCTTTATTAAGCTTACTTGGCTAGCACTTTACTAGATTACTACTGTCCCTATCCTGAGCCATCATTATTTATAGAGTTGTTGCAAAATATCATGTTAGAAAACTGAAATTATTGGAGCACATGCTAGTGGTTTCATGCTAGTGAAAACAAAGATAGACCAGAACAAAAAGCTTGTCATTTTTATTGCTCACAAAACTACACACATTGTTTTCAGGATCTCTACAGTGGTGGTAAAGATTGTAATATCCTGGCATGGATTCCTGTACTGCGTCAACCTGACATTGAGGAGGAGAGGCCTATGGTACACATGCACACGCACACGCACACACACACACACACACACACACACACACACACACACACACACACACACACATTTCGCACTGTTCACAAGCGATCAAAGGACATCCACTCCATTCTCTGTATCTCTGCTGCAACCTCCTGGTTGAAAACTTGCAATGGTGAGCTACTGTTGATCAGTTCTTAGGTGACAAGGAGGACCAATTAAAGGCAAAGTAGACAACATTATTACAGCAGGGCATCTTTGCAACTATGAGCATTTACTCCCAGCATGTAGGGGAGCCTTCTAAGAAAACCATCCTAGGGTAGTATTCATAGAAGCATTTATAATATAATATTAACCACAGATAACATTTTCCCATATATAATCTTATTAAGTTGGTTTTTACACATAGACGGATCAGGATAACTTATCGACATATTAAAATATATATGAGGATCGATATGAGTGCGATATGGAGTGAGGTTATATAATCCATTTTAATATTAGAAGTTTTTACATTGTGCCAGGTCTACATTTTATGTACATTTTACATATATACTTATATTTAACATATTTAAATAGGGACATTTATATTTGAACATTTATTGTTCGAATTCATGGCTCAAACACTTGTGCAACAAGTTGTGCAAAAAGTACTGAAACATTGAACAGTTGGACATGTTCATTCAAAAGTTTATAGACTGCCACATTGTTTGCCTATAAAGGTTGTGCAAAAGAGTGAAATTTAGGTCATACATATATTTATGACCTGAAAATTTATTCAGTTTTTTCTCAGTTAACCAAAATTCTTTCAATACATGCCTTATAGCATAGTCACAAAGACAAGAAAGCAGTTGTTACATAATTCACTTCAGTTCTTCATTCCAGCAGTTTGCTGTTACCGTGATAAAAATCTAGTTCTACCTGTTTTGCTTTTTTTAAAAAAAAGTCTGAATACTGGAATTGTTACATGCTCTTTAACCATTTTCTGAAAGCAGTGTTAAATAATGGACCTGTCTTCACAGGGTGGAGCGCAGTCTGCTGTTAATCCTGCTTTTGAAGATGCCTGGAGCAGTGATGAAGATTGATTGATTGAGCAGAAGACTAATATAATCACACAACTTTGCAATATTCTAAAGGGGTTTTCAGTAATGACCATTTCTTTAAATCGTGGAATTACTAATTAATTTAAAATCTGCCCATAAATTGTGCGTCAGTATTCCAACTTGTCATTTAAACTTTGGACCTCTTTCATTAAAGAAACGTTAAAAACAGTACTGTAATATATATTATATATACTGTAACTATTTATACATACTATTGTAAATGTGAAGGTCAAAAACATTTGTATTTTATGCCATTGCTTTCATTATCATGATATAGCCTGAATTGATAAATATGTCCCTTTGGGACATTTGGATGTTAACCAGCACATAGATGGTGAGTTTCTTTGGCAATATAAATCATGTTTTTACATGTATTGATGTTATTTTTGCTGAAACACTTTTATGGCCTATCATAACTTTTATTAAATATTAAAAATAAGACACTAGATGCCTTAAATAGGAATGTTAAGCCCTACTGGTGCTGAGCTCAGAAAATATCTTAACTGGAAAAAACCTTTTTTAATTATTATTATTTCAATTGTTAACTAATTGAATTTTCCAGTCTCAGTTGAACAAAGGTAAGTTGGGACATTTTGTATAATGAAATAAAAATGAAGAATTTGTCAATTTACTTTTTTAAGGCATTGTGTTTCACTAGTTTTCATATTAATCATTTGGGAACTTTACTGATAACACTTTGATCTTTGCATGGTCATCCAGGACATCTAAAATGAGGTCTTGTCCTGAGAACCGATTGGGTGTTTCTTCATAGAAGTGTGTATGACCTTGTTTTCATTTGTAAAAAGTAATCAATGTGGTGGATTTAATGTTTATTGAGCACATTTACCCTGGTTATTAGGACTGAGAGGGGGAATTTCAGTATTTTTATCTCAGGTGCTTTGGTTTACTCACACAGTCCAAAAACATGCCACAATTTATCTGCAAGTACCTGTAATTTTTTGTAGTGTATGTCTCACACCCACCCGCGTAATTTACACGGGGGTTAGGGGGGTTATGACCCCCCCAATAATTTGATCCAGTCATTGTAACCCCCCTCCCCCCCCAATAAAAGGACATCATTTCAGTATACAAAATATACC